>JAABKJ010007545.1:279629279-279933013 GCA_011634705.1 Andricus grossulariae
AAAAATATGCTGGATCTTCTGAAAATGTTAAAAGGTTTCAAGAGGTTCAAGCTAATTAAAAGGGGGAAATTGTGACTGATTTTTAATTTTGAAAAATGAATTCTAAGAGAAAATTGAGAAAAATTGAAAATTATTTTCTAATATTTCAAATGAGAATGCATTATTGAAAGCAACTTTAATTTAAGTACAAAACAAAGCAATGTTACATTTAAAAAAAAATCAATGCAGTTGCATTTATTAAAATTTCTAGTAAAATTTAGAATTCTTATTTATTTTGAACAATTTATTTGTTGACAACATTTAGAAGGATTTTATAACATTTTAAAAGATTTCCAAAATCGTTAAAAAAGAATCTGGAAAATTTGAAGGAAACTCTTTAAATTTTACCGAATTTGTTGAAAATTTTAGGAAAAATTTGAATTATTTTGGATAATGTTTAAGCTTTTGAGAAGTTTCAGAAAGATTAAGAATATTTTAATAGCTGAGAAGATTCCTTAGAATTTGTAAAATATTTTTAAATTCTTTTCAAACTTCTCAATGTGATAAATATGTTTTAAACAGATTTCCTTAAAATTTTCTGAATTCTTTTTCAACACATCTCAAATCTTCAAAAATCCTTTTAAATGTTTCAAGAATCCTGAAAAAAATTATATTTATATAACTTTAAAAAACAATCTGATAATACTTATTTCGTTGATCTCAGATACCAAAATCTAAGTTCAAATTGTTTATTGAATGTTCGGAAACATTTAATAGATAAATGTTTATTTGAAATTTTCATTGTGCATTTAAAATTATTTCAAATTTTAATTTAAAAAATAAATCATTTAAAAAATGATAAAAGTCTTCATTGGAGGTATTAAATGACCTGACATTTTACGAGAAAGCTGAAACAACTATGTCCTGAAGCAACTTCTAGGCAATGATAAATTTTGAAATATTTATAACATGCATTAAAATGCGCCGTAATATCTGGAAATAGGAATTTTATGTTGTTGTAAATCAACCACTTATACAGAAAAAAAATATTCGTTATAATAAAATGTAGATAAACAAGTGTTTTCTGTGTCTATTTCATTATAGCTTCCATCACTACTTACTGAGGGAAATGTCGCACTTTATTACTAACAATTAAGATTTATTACAAATTCCAACACCTTAGAAAAATCGATAATTTTGTATTCAGATAATTTTTTTAACTAAGGGAAACACAGAAAAACTGGGGTTTCTATTAAAACCGATTTTTGGTTTGAAAGGAACCTAAAATGATAAATTGTTCCAAAGAAACCTGAAGTTCGTTTTTTATGTTGTCATTTTTTGAAAATCAAAGAAATAAAAGGAAACCCTTAAAATTTATGTACTTTGTTGGAAATTATTTTTTGAAAATCTTTTCGGTGAAAATATCAAGGATTAGATTTTTCCTTGATAATAAATTTTTTTTGTTGAAATTTAATTTCTTCAACTGGAAATTTAACTATTTGATTTTTGGTGAAAAATTGATCTTTTTTAGTTGAAACTTCAAATATTTTGTTCGAAAATGTATTGTGCTAAAAATTCATTTTTCTGGTTTGAAAATCCTTTTCTTGTTTTCTGAGGATTAATTTTGTTAGCTGAAAATTTAACAATTTGGTTGAAAATTCAACTGTTTGGTTAAAAATTAACATTCTTGTTGAAAATGCATATTTTTGAGGTGAAAATTAAACTGTTTTGTAGATAAATCGTTTTGTTGATTGGAAAATTCAACAATTTATAAGAAAATTCTACTATTGGGCAGAAAAATAGTTGTTTTTTTTGTTACAAATTATTTTTTGTAATGCAGCGTTTAAATATTTCATTTTTGGTTAGAAAATTTATCTTTTTTAGTTGAAAAGTTTAACTATTTGATTGAAAATTCATGTATTTGGTTGATAATTAATTTTGTGCAAAAAATTATTCGTTTTCGTTACAAAATCAACTGTTTGCTTCAGAATTGAACTATTTGGTTCAAAGTTCAACTATGTTGCTGAAAAATTGACTTTTTTCGAAAATTCATCTCCTTGGTTGAAAATTGAACTATTTTCCTAAAAATACGTCTTTTTTGTTGTTAGAAATTAATTTCCTCTACTGAAAATGTAACTATTCCATTATTGGTTAAAAATTAATATTTTATATTGAAAATTGATTTTTTCTGGTTGAAAAATCATTTATTTGTTGGCAGAGGATTCAATCATTTTATTTGAAAATTTATCTTTTTTAGTTGAATTACACTGTTTTTGATTTTGCATGAAAATATTAACTATTACATTTTTCGATAAAAATTGATCTTTTTAGGTTGAAAATTCGTTTTTTGTTTGTCCAAAATTAATTTTCACCTGAAAATTTAACAAGTTTGTTGAAAAGTTAATTTTTTGTTCAACAATTAACTTTTTTGTTGAAAATACATACTTTCGGGTTAAAAATTTCACTTTTTTGTGGAAAACTCGTCTTTTCGGCTGGAAAATTCAACAATTTAGTAAAAAATTTAACTATTTGGTAAAAAGTTCATCTATTAAGTGGAAAATTCATTGTTTTTTAATTGATATTTTGTACTTCAAATCTAACTATTGTATTCTTGGTTTAAAATTTATCTTTTGTAGTTTAAAAATTCAACTATTTGATTAAAAATGTTTGTAATTTATTTATAATTCATCTTTTTTGGTATAAAATTAATCTTCTCGGTTGATAAAAATGTATCTTTTTTGGTTTTAAATTCGTTTGTTTGTTAAAAATTAATTGATAATCTGAAAATTTAAATAATATAATATGATAATATATCAACTATTCCGTTTTTTGTTGAAAATAAATGTTTTTTGGTTGAAATTTAATCTTTTCAACTAGAAACTTAACTATTCCATTTTTAGCAGAAAATTTATCTTGTTTAGTTGAAACTTCAAACATTTAGTTGGAAAATGTATTTTGTTAAGAATTCATCTTTTTGGGTGAAAAATTATTTTTGTTTTGTTGTTAAAAATTAATTTTTTAAAAGGAAAATTTATCAGTTTTGTAGAAAATTTAACTGTTTGGTTCAAAATTAACTTTTTTGTTGAAAATGCATATTTTCGGATTAAAAATTCAACTGTTTTGCAGAAAACTCGTCTTTTTGACTAGAATATTCAACATTTCAATGGAAAATTTTACTATTTGTTAGAAAAATCTGTTTTTCTTTTGAAAATTAATTATTTGTAATACGAAATTTAACTATTTCATTTCTGGTTGAAAATATATCGATTTTTGTTAAAAAATTCAACTATTTAGTTAAAAATTCATATTTTTCAGTTGAAAATTCGAAACCAAATTCCTGTATTTTGTTGATAATTTATCTTTTTTGTAGAAAATTATTCTTCTTGGTTACAAAATCAACTTTTTATATGAAAATTCAACTCTTTGGTTAATTTTCAACTTTTTGTTAAAAATTCATTTTTTTTCGAAAATTACAAAATTACAAAAATTTCTGGTTGAAGATTCATTTACTTTTTGGTCGAGGATTCAACTGTTTTGTTGAAAATTCATCTTTGTTTTGTTGAATCATACTGTTTTTGATTTCAAATGAAAATCTTTTAGATTGAAATATTAACTATTACACTTTTCGATGAAAATTTATCCTTCTAGTTTGAAGATTCGTTTTTTGTTTGTTAAAAATTAATTTTGTCGTTTGAAAATCAAACAATTTTTTTAAAATTCCAATTGTTTGTTTGAAAATAAACTTTTTTATTAAAAATTCATATTTTCGGGTTGAACATAATTTTTTGGTTGAAAATAAATTTCTGTTAAAAATTAATCTTTTGCAGTTGGTTGAAAATTTAAGTAATTCATTTAAAATTCGTATTTTCTGGTGAAAAATTAATTTTTTTGGTAAAAGGTTCAACTATTCGGTTAAAAATATATATATATATATAATTTTGAAATTCGTCCTTTCTGGAAGAAAAATCAATCAAATCAATCAATCAAATCAAATAGTTGAATCTTTTAGCAAAATATCTGAATTTTTAACTAAAATTATGAATCGTTAACCAAGCAAATGAATTTTTTCAAAAGAACTTCAACTTGCAGCCAATTAGTTACATTTATAACCAGAAAAGACAAATTTATAAACAAAATAGCTGAACCTTCTTCAGAAATATTTTTACCAAAAGAGATGAATTTCTAAAAAAAATTTAAAACTTTCCAAAAAAAAAGTGTTTGTTTTTCCTAGCAAATCGTTCATTATTTATCAAGGAAAAGACGAATCTTCTAAAAAATAATTGAATTTTCAAACAAACAAAAATTATATTTTTTTACGAAAAGAGAAAAAATTTTAAACAAAAAGCGGACTTTTGAACCAAGAAAGAAATAAACTGCCCACTCAATTCTTTATTTTGCAAATGATCAAGACGAATTTTCTACAAAGTAGTTGCATTTTCAAACCGAAAACATGAATTTTAACCAAATAGGTAAATATTCAATGAAAAAAGAGTAGATTTATTCACCACAAGAAATCAATTTTGAAACGAAAAATTCTAATTTTGAAGCAAGAAAGAAAAAATGTTCACTGAATTCTTGCATTTTCAAACAAATTTGAACTTTCTACCAAAATAGTTAAATTTCTAACAAAATACATTGATTTTCTACCATTTTCAAACCAAAAGGATGAATTTTTAAAGAAGAGGTGAATTTCTGATGAAAAAGTTAATTTTCAACCAAATAGTTGTATTTCAAAACATATATATGAATTTTCAACAAAATGCATGCATTTACAACCAAAATAGATGATCTCTCAACAAAAAATATAACATTTAATATTATTTTAAATAAAAAAAATCCATTAAGAATCGTTGAATTCTCATGTAAAATAACTGAATTTTCTACAAAATAGTTGCATTTTCAACCAAAAAATATGAATTATCAACCAAAAAATTAATTCTTAACCAAACAGTTTAATTTTCAACAAAACCGTTGAATTTATAGTTTAAAAAATTAATTTTTGACGAGCAAAAAAAAAAAATTTCCACCCAAAAAGATGAATTCTTAACAAAATACATTCTTCAACTAAACATTTAAGGTATCAACT
Source organism: Andricus grossulariae (assembly GCA_011634705.1). NCBI lineage: Eukaryota > Metazoa > Arthropoda > Insecta > Hymenoptera > Cynipidae > Andricus > Andricus grossulariae. Next base: position 279,634,345 of record JAABKJ010007545.1, read on the forward strand.
AAAAAAGATTCATTTTCTACCAAAAATGGAATAGTTAAATTTCTAGTTGAAAAAATTAAATTTCAGGCAAAAAGATTCATTTTCAACGGAAAATGAAATAGTTAATATATCATTACATTATATTATTCAAATTATCAGTTAAAAAAATTAATTTTTAACAAACAAAACGAATTTTCAACCTAAAGAGATAAATTTTCTTTAAAAATATATTGGATGATATTTCAACTAGAAAATATTTTAATTTTAATGCAAAACCGGTTTAATTTTCAACTGAACAGATTCATTTTTACCCGAAAAAATTGTGTTTCTACAAAAAAATATATACAGACAAATTCTCAAGGAAGTATATCGGCTTATAAATACATAGTTGAATTTTCAAACAAGGAGATATATTTTCCACTAAAAAATACGATTTTTTAACAAAGTAAATAAATTTTTATTTGGCTAGTTGTACTTTTAACCGAGAAGATTTATTTTCTACTGAAAAAGACGAATCGTAAATAAATTACATAAATTTTTAACCAAATAGTTGAATTTTTAAACTAAAAAGCATAAATTTAAAACCAAAAATACAATAGTCAAATTTGTATGAATAGATTTGTATGAATTCTCAACCAAGTAGTTAAAGTTTCAACCAAAAAGGATTTTAACTTGAAATCAATCACAGTTGAATTTGACCAAAAAAGACGAATTTTCGAAAAAACAGTTAAATCTTCGACCAAAAGTGATTGATTTTCTATTCATAGCTAAGCCATAAAACTCTTGTAATAGGAGATAATATACAAAAACACAAAGTAACTTCAAAGTAACTAAAATTAAGGTTCCAAGTTACTGTTTAAAAAAGTAACGAAGTCACCCTGAAAGTTACAAATAACGTAGGTTTTCAGTAACTAAGTTACTTGTAACAAGTTGCCACCCAACTCTGCACCGAACCCCCAGTTTTTTTCTGTGAAAAAATCCGAAAATTGAATTTGGTTTTGGATTTAGTCTTTTGTTCGAATTTTGTCTGCAGTTGACAACCGTGGATAGGATTTAAGGAAAAGTGGATGGCTAATTTGGTGGAAATGAAATGTTCACCTAGGAACTCACCATGATTCGCGAAACAATGAAGGGGCGTGATCCTTCAGGCTGAAGAGGTAGGACTTGGCCATGTCGAAAGGCTCTCACGTCGGCCAGGATTCTTGTACGCGAACGTTGCCCGTATTCCAATCCCTGCAACACACACCAGACATTCGTCTGAGTCTTCGAGTGTCCTCTTCATCCCCGTTTCATCCCCTCCAACTCTGATCATTTCCTATCAAAATGACCCCTATAGCCATCTACTTAAAATCAATCTTGGTTTAGATTCTGCTCTATACTCTGTTCAGCGAGAGAATACTCAACGTCGCGCAGATCAGACAATCGGTTGTGAAAATTGAGATAGGCCGTCAATTTCGAAGGAAATCAGTAAACCAAGCCTAAATTCCACACTTTTATGACAGACTGCGCAAACTGCACGAAAATTCGTCTTTTCCGTTGAGTATTCCCTCGCTCAACAGCGAGAATACTACTGCTCTATACTTAAACTAATACTCTTTACTTTGAAGGATTTCTTAAAAGTGGAAATGAAATCAGTAGACCACGCCTAAACTCCACACTTTTATGAGAGCCTGCGCAAACTGGAGGAAAATCGTCCTTTCCGTTGAGTATTCACTCGCTGAACAGAGAGAATAATACCACTCCATACTCTGTTCAGCGAGAGAATACTCAACGAAAAAGATGAATTTTCGTCCAGTTTGCGCTGGCTGTAATAAAATTGAGGAATTTAGGCGTGATTTACTGATTTTTTTCCACTTCTAGTAGATTCTGTAATCATATTATAATTATAATATATGATTACAGAATCTACTCAAAATCAACTTTGATTTAGATTCAACTCTATACTCTGTTCAGCGAGAGAATACTCAACGTCGCGCAGTTTTTTTAGACAATCGGCCGTGAAAATTGACATGGGCCATACATTTTGAAGGAAAGGATCTCTTGAGAGTGGAAAAAAAACAGTAAACCACGCGCAAACTGGACCAAAATCCGTATTTTCCGTTGAGTATTCTCCCGCTAAACAGAGTATAGTTCAGTCGCTTTGTCAAATTTTTTAATCATTCATTACGATTTATTGTAATTTATCAAACATTTCTAGTTGGACATAATAATAATTGGTGGATGGAATAATAAGTTTTTTGTCAATAAGCTTCAATCGCTTTAATTTATATCTTCAATCTTTTACTAGCTGGTCCCTGATATAAACCGCTTTATGCTACCTGTTTTAACAACCCAAGATAGCCCTGTAATGGTACAGTTTATAGATAACTTAATAAATTTGAAAAATACTTTAATGTTTCAGACTTCACACTTATTCCCCTATTCCCCTCTTTTCCTAATTGAAAAAAAAATTCTTTTCCCCCCTGTTTTCGAGAAATTTTCCTCCGACCCTATATCGCCCACCTAACTAAAATCAATTTTGATTTAGATTCTACCTATACTGTGTTCAGCGAGAGAATACTTAACGTCGCGCAGTTCTGACAATCGGCCGTGAAAATTGAGAAAGGCCATAAATTTCGAAGGAAATCAGTAAACCACGCCTAAACTGCACACTCTTACGCCAGCCTGCGCAAACTGGACGAAAAGTCCTCTTTTCCGTTGAGTATTCTCTCGCTCAACAAAGAGAATGCTACTGCTTTATACTTGAACTACTACTGTCTACTTGAAGGATTTTTTTAAAGTGGAAAGAAAATCAGTAAACCACGCCTAAGCTCCACACTTTGATGACAGCCTGCGCAAACTGGAAGAAAATTCATCTTAGAGCACCTGACCGGAAATCAGTTGATCTGCTGTTCGAATCCCAGTGGAGCGAGAGGAGAGAAATCCTTTTTTTCTGAATAAATTTGAATTTAATAAAAATTCGTCTTTTCCGTTGAGTATTCTCTCGCTGAACAGAGTATGAAGTAGTAGTATTTTCTCTGTTCAGTGAGAGAATACTCAACGGAAAAGACGAATTTTCGTCCAGTTTGCACAGGCTGTCATAATATTGTGGAGTTTAGCCACTTTCTTTCCACTTTAAAGAAATCCCATTCATCGAAATGTATGACCTATCTCAATTTCCATTGCCGATTGTCTGAGAGAACTGCGCGACGTTGAGTATTCTCTCGCTGAACAGAGTATAGAGTAAAATCTAAATCAAAATTAATTACAAGTGGATTTTGTAATAATGTTTCATAATTTACTGTAATTTATCAACCATTTTTAGTTGGAACTATTAATTTTCGGTAAATTGAATAATAATTTTTTTTTCAATAAGCTTCAGTCGCCCTAATTGAAATCTTCAATTTTTTACTAGCTGATCCCTGATATAGACCACTTTTTGCTACCTGTTTAACAACCCAAGATAACCCTGTAATGGTATAGTTAATTGATAACTTGATAAATATGAAAAATACGTCCATATTTCAGACTTCAAACTCATTCCCCTATTCCCCTCTTTCCCTCATTTAAAAAAAAAAAATCTTTTTCCCCCTGTTTTCAAGAAACTTCCCCCTGGCCCTATATTGCCCATCTACTTAAAATCAATTATGATATAGATTCTACTCTATACTCTGTTCAGCAAGAGAATACTCAACGTCGCGCCGTTTTCTCAGACAATCGGCCGTGAAAATTGAGATAATAATTATAATTTCTAAGGAAAGGATTTCTTTAAAGTGGAAATTTCAAAATCAGTAAACCACACCTAAACTTCCCACTATTATGACAGTCTGCGCGAACTGGACGACAATTCGTCTTTTCCGTTCAGTATTCTCTCGTTCAACAGAGAGAATACTACTACTCTATACTTATGATAACTTAATAAATTTGAAAAATACTTTCATATTTCAGACTCCACACTCATTTCCCTATTCCCCTCTTTTCCTCATTGAAAAAAATCTTCTTTTCCCCATCCTGTTTTCAAGAAACTTCCTTTTTTTCCCCTTTTTCTCGTTTTTTAAAAATGTGAACTGAATTAATAGAACCCATTAAGAAAATCCAAACTATTTTTGGTTGAAAATTCTACTATTATATTTTTGGTTCCGGAATTCATCTCGTTTGGTTAAACTTTGAATTTAACGTTGGAGCCCTCTTTTGTTGAAAATTCGTCCTTTTTGGTTAAAAATTCATGTATTTTTTCAAAAATTTAACTGTTTTGATAAAAATTAACTAATTAATTGAAAAATAAGAAAACATGTTGTTAGTAATTTATATTTTTAGTTTGCAAATTCAAATTTTTGTTGGAAAGTGTTGTTTTTGGTTTACAAATTCATTTCTTTTGGTAAAAAAATTCTGTGGGGGGGTTTAGTTATTTTTTTTTATAATTTCGTCTCGTCTGATTAAAAATTTAACTACTTGGTTGAAAGTTGAACTGCTCTGTTAAAAAATCAGTTGTTTGGTTAAAGATACCGAATTTTAGTTGAAAATTGATCTCTTTGCTTGAAAATTTAACTATTTTCTATCAAATCAGTTTGTTCTTTTTTGTGGAAAATTCAACTATTTGGTTGAAAATTAACTTCTTTATTAAAAATTTAACTATTTTGTTGAAAATTCGACTTTTTGGTTTGGAAATTATTATTTTTCTTATAGAATTTTGACTATTTGGTTAAAAATTCATATATTTTGTTGAAAATTTATCTTTTTGGTAGAAAGTTCAACTCTTTGACTGAAAAGTAACTTTTTTGTTAAAAATTAATATTTTAAGTGTGAAAATTCAAATGTTTTGTTATATAGTGTTATTTTTTGTTTAAAAATTCATCATTCTTATTGAAAACATTTCTGTAGAAGGTTTAGTTTTTTTTTTAATTTCGTCTCTTCTGATTGAAAATTTAACTACCTGGTTGAAAGTTGAACTGCTCTGTTAAAAAATCAGTTGTTTGGTTAAAGATTCCTAATTTAAAGTGAGAATTGATCAATTTGCCTGTAAATTGAACTATTTCATTCCAAACAATTTTTTTTTTTGTGGAAAATTCAACTATTAGGTTGAAAATTAATTTCTTTGTCGGAAATTTAACTCTTCTATTGAAAATTCGACTTTTTGGTTTGAATATTAATATTTTCCTTATAAAATTTTGACCATTTGGTTAAAAGTTCAATTTATTTTGTCAAAAATGTAACTATTTTGGTAGAAAGTCCAGCTCTTTGTCTGAAAGGAACTTTTTTCTTAAAAATTCATCATTTTAGCTTTAAAATTCAACTCTTTTCTTTAAAAGGGTTCTTTTTGGTTTGAAAATTTATTTATTTAAGTAAAAAAATTTAATCTTTTTCCGTTAAAAATGCAACTGTTTGGTTAAAAAATGTGACTGTAAAATCTTTCACTGGCCGAAATATATCGTTTTTTTTGTTTACCTTAACTCATGCCTATTTTTTTTTTTAATTAAATTTTTATGAATTATTGTCTCAGTTATTATGTACTATCTAATAGAACTACAATTAGGCCAATTTTTAGCCCGATCGGACAACTTTCATTTTGGAGGTGGGTACACTTTAGAAATTATGCCCCTCCTGTATGTACGAAAGTTCACCGGCCGGTTGTGTTGTTTACGGTTAGAATCCGAGATTATTGGAAGAAAATCAAAGATTCTAGGTATGGCAAGGATAAATTTTTTGTCTTTGAGTTGGCTTCACTATTTTAAAAAACGCTATGAAAGTATTGAGATGCGGCACTGTCAGGAGGTGTAACTAGGATTTGTTTCTGCTACATGCGCGATCGAAAGTGGCGACCCGAGCCGTCCCGATACTTCGAGTCCATCTGTACTTCTCATAAAGTCGGGTGTAGCCACAGGTTGTCATTGATTGTGATTAAATTCATACAGTAATTCTGAGCCCTCCTTAAACAAAGAACAATTTTCACAGGCCCATGCCGAGTGACGTGACGTCGTATGGCGGTATATGTACTTATGTAAAAGTATTCAAATCATATTTTCGGTTAAACATTTTACTATTTGGTTGAAAATTAATTTATTTTGTTGAAAATGCCATTTTCTGTTTTTAAGGGGATCTTCTAGTTTCGAGGTTTCAAAAAATCGTTTTTGTTTGCATATTTCGAATCTAGAAGTTATTAGAAACGTGCTCCGGCATAGCCGATTATATCGTCACTACGAAATCTGAAAATCTTAAAACTGTGAATGCAGCAATCTGTATTAAATTCTAATATAGACTTCCAAGATTTCTTTAAGGTATTTTTGGTATTTTTGTCTTGAAAATTCAAAAATTTGGTTGAAAATTTACTTTTTTCTTGAATATTCATATTCTTGGTAAAAAATTTAAATATTTGATTAAAAATGAAACTATTTTTATAAAAATTTAACGATTTGGAAGAAAATCACTGATAAAATTAAATCTTTCAATATTCCTGATAACTAGAAATTTGTTTAACTTGATGTCAAATCACTTCATACTTATATTCCCAATGACATGAGTTTGACAAATATTAAAATTAATCTGTATAAAATGAGAAAACTGGCAAAGCTACTTTTAGAGCAATATCTAGAATCAGTAGAATTCTGTATAGATAATTCTTATTGCAGTTTTTAAAATGAATTTTTGAAGCAGATTTATAGAATCCCTATCGGCTCTCCATTATCTGGGGCAATTTCAGACCAAGATATTCAGAAACATGGTATGTTAAAAGAACTCTCTTTTTATAACATATTTTTCTATATATACGTTGATGATATCTTTATATGCGTTCCTGAGGAAAAAGCTGATGATCTATTAGAGGCTTTCAATGCGTACCAACCTACAATCAAATTCACTATTGAAATTAGAAACAATTCAAAACTCAACTTTTTGGATAATAACACCATTGTAGAAAATAATAAACATATTATTACTAATTGGTTCCGTAAGGAGACTAATCAAGGCAGATACGTAAATTTTAATTCTAATAGTTCTATTAAAGATAAAATCTCAGTTATCTACAGTCTTACTGGTAGACCCATCAAATTATCTGTTTAAAAATGTTGAAATGAAAATGTATTAAAAGTTATAGAAATTTTAATACAGAACGATTATACCATCCGTTTTATTTATTACAAATAAATTTATCTACCATTTGCTGTCTTCTTCCGCAGAAGTCATCGAGTCTCCTGGCATAGAGATTAATGGAAATAGGCAGCTTGGAGATGCCTTCTCTTAGCAACTTCAGTTACTGCCTTTGTCCTTAGAAGCGCTGTGGAATTTCAGCACCATCTGCATTTTTACATATTAATTATCAATTTTTGTTAATTATTGTTTTATAAATAGGTATATCGCACTGAAATTACCCAATAACAGTTAAAAAACTATTTCAATATCTATTAAATTAGGCGGAATGGGTAAAGCCAAATTCAAAAGTTTTTGTGGATTTTCTCCATTCGCTGATTTTATAGTTACTGCCTTTTTCCATAGATCGGCAGAATTCGTCTTCGTATTTTCGAAATATTATCGGATTCCAAACCTGGGCTGCACATTGAAGTCTTTATCGCATGAATACACTGTACACAGTAATAATAGTTTCCTTATTGGTAAAATTTTTGCATGTTTTAATTACGAAACCTAATGCTCCATGAAATACAAAAAAAAATGCATGTGCATGCATGTGCAACTCGAATATTTTTAGCACAACTCTTTTTTTGAGTCAATGAACGGCACTGATGAAACAAAAAGGAAATTTGAAATACAAAAAAAAATTTACTCTTGTTAAAAATCCCCATTTTTTGAGATTCACCCATATAAAGAATAGTGAATATGCTTTCTGATTAATCAATCCTGAAAATTTGCTTTATTTTTTGTGTGTATATATATATATATATTGCATTTTTTTCGACTTATTTTTTTTGAGCTTATGAAGGCTGTAAAAATTGAAAAAAATGTATAAAAAAACGCTTGTGTCCTGAACTACCGACATGTGCATGCAAAAAAATGCATGCGAATCGAATGTTTCTTCCTGATCCTCGAATGGTATCTTTACAATGAAATAATAGAATTTTTGTATTGTTAATTTTTTAAACCGGCGACCCAAAAAATATATCAAAGAATTTCATTCAATTTGAACTATTTTTCGAGTCAGCTGTTCTCCATACTCGATCTACCATTTTCTTTTTAACATTTTCGGAAGCGGATTTGAAACCAGCAAAACAAAGAACCATGAATTGTAGCAAATCGTGAATTTATATAGATTCGGCAAGAAGTAAAATCAAATATACTATTCGAATGCATCAGCACAAATTAATTTTTAGTATCAAGTGTTGATTTATTTAATGTAATTCTTAAGAGAAGAATCAATATGCGCGGCATAAAGGATCCGTTTTATCTGTCTAGAAATTATTCTGCAGCTCAGTGGAAGAGTTCTGGAATGATACACGCGGGATCACTTGTACGAATCGCGCCGCATGCTGTTTTTTATATAATAGCGATCACAATACTCCCCTTTGGAAGCCGCTACCTTCTCTCAGCGATTCTCTTACTTCCGAAGGCACTCCAGCCAGAAATCACAGGGAGCCCGGTCAGGACTGTATGGAGGCTGCGAAGTTGTGTAAGACCGTATTTCACCAGAAATTTGTGAATAAGTTGTGATGAACGGGCAGGGGTGCGGTCGTGGTGAAGGACCTAATCACCACTTTTCCACAAATCAGGCCGTTTTCTTCATGCTGCGTCACGTAATCGCTTCAGAACTTCTTGGCAATACTCTTTTTTCACCGTCCGACCTTTAAGGAAGTATTTATGATGCACTACACCTTCGTAGTCCTCGTCGTAGTGAAAGAAATCAGTGAGCATTGCTTTGATGTTGCTCCGACTCTGACGCGCTTTCGTCTCTTTCGGGGATCCCGGTATCTTCCACTGCGAACATTGGACCTTTATCTCAAGTTCACAGGCATAAGCTCATGACTTATCCCCAGTAATTTACTTTTTAAACATTTCCGGAATGTTTCTGATTGATTTCAAATTATCCTGGGCGACTTCCACTCGATAATAATTCTTTTGATCTTCCGTCAGCACCCGTGGAACGAATTTCGAAACCACGCGGCTCATCCCCAAATCTGGGCTTAAAATTTGCGAAACCACAGTTTCTAGAATCCCGAGCTCCTCCTCTATCTCTTTTACTGGTAAGCAACGATTTCCATCAATTAACACTCACACTTCTTCCACATTTTGAGGTCTTATGTCTGTTGCTGGTCTGCCAGAGCGAGGGTCACTTTCCACTGAAGTACGACCACTTTCTAATCGTCTAAACCATTCTTTAATTTGAGTATCATTCATGGACTCATCACACTTATTTTTCAGTGCGTTCCGTCAACCTAAAATGCGTGCGCATACGTAATTATATGTTTACGTCACTGCGTATGCTGGTCAAATAAAGATTCGCATGTCTGGGTCACTTAGTAGGGGTATCCGGGCAAACCTAATAGGTTAATTTAAAAACAATAAATTATTTCGTATACATTTTATAATACCGAGACCTCGAGTTTTCCTCCAGTTTGGCAGTTAACCATTACGAGCATTTCTTTTAAAATATACACAGCATATCACAATTTTAGATAAAAAAAGGTTTTTACAAAAAAATGCATGCGTATTCCTATTTAATAATTTGGATTCATATTAAATTATAAGTATTAAAATTAAGAATTTCTTTTCCTTCTTATAGAGTTATGTACACAGAGCTTAATGGAATTGTTTCCTGAGGTTAAAGATGACGTCTTACCTCCTCTTAGGATATTTAAATATCAACCAGAAAAACAGTTATTTAATTTACGAAGGATCGTTAATGACACCATGACTGGCTTCGATAACAAAACAATTTTAGTAGCAAGGAATCATGTCATCATTGGATGGAAACAAAAAGATGTCATTAGACCACTATCCAATTTATTTGGCGAAACTAATAATATATTTGATACTATCAAAAACAAGTTTGTAACTCTGAACAGTCAGGAACTTTGGCGAGTGGGTGTTAACCGTCGTTTTACATATGTTTTTGAGAAGGAAGGAGCTGATGCTGTAATCAGAGCAAAACATCAAGCAAACCTTCAAACAATACAGCAAGCAAGCCATCAAGCAACACTTCAAACAATCTACCATCGTAGCAATCAAGTAAACAAACAAGCATATCAAATATGCGAAGATTTTTTAGGAAGACACAGTCACAATAGATACAATAAATAAAATGTAAAACTAAAATACGATATCGTTTGTGATCACAAAAAACTTCAGTTTTTTTTCATATAAGAATAGAATAAAAACGCTGCAAACAACTTGGTTGACAATTAATTCTTTCTAACTTTTCAATGCGACTTTACAAGGAAAAAATATTTAGTAAAGAGAAAAATGTACTATTTAATTAAACAAATTTTCAGGATTGATTAATCAGAAAGCATATTCACTATTTTTTATATGCATGAATCTCAAAAAATGGGGCTTTTTTAACAAGAGTAAATTTTTTTTTTGTATTTCAAATTTCCTTTTTTTCATCAGTGCCGTTCATTGACTCAAAAAAAGAGTTGTGCTAAAAATATTCGAGTTTAAATATTGTTTTTAGGAATTATTTTCAAGAATTTGGAAAATTATCATCATAGTTTAATACATCTGTGTGCACTGAGAGGTATAGAGGATAAAATGGTTTAAACGCTCGAGAAAAGTCCACTGATTACAAATATCCTGTGTACCTTCGTCAAAAAGTTCGTCCTTAATTGTTTAAACAGTTTTTTGAACAACTAAATTATTTATGGCAAGAAAATATACTGTCAAATATTTTTCACAACACTTTAACCGAGACCAAACAATTAACCGTTTGAAGTTATAACGTTATGAACAATTAAACTTGCACTAAAATTGACATATTTCCAGCTGGATATCTCAGCACATATTTGACTAAGAAATTTCGAAAAACATAATGGTTCTTATTCGATAAATTTATCAAGAAATGTGCTTCGCAACTGGCTTGATATATTGTGCGACTGCATTTTACGGTGTCTGGGGTTTGCGAACCATAGAATAACGCAAACTGAATTAATTAAACAGTCCTTTGGAGAATATATTTACATCTTGTAGCAAAGTTTTCGAGAAAACGCAGAAAGTTGTAAAAACAACTTTCAGGGGTTTCGCCGAAGCCGTACCTAACCTCGGAACCCGAGGAACGGTCGATCAGAGGAAATTAATAAAAGCACTCTTACCGTCCAGTCAGGAAAAATAAGTATAAAATAAGCCAACACATTAGATATTATACTTTAGGATCCACACCAGAGTACCCTCGATTTTAATAATAGTGTAGCCCTTCATAGTTTTGCGTAAACAGGGTCGAGATAGAAACTGGGTATTAAACTGACAGTTCGTAAACACTGAGCAGACAGCGCAGAAAGCCAACACCGAAGAAGCAAGACCGGAGGATGGAGCGAAACCAACACGACGCACCAGTTCCGCGCATGACATGACGTCACTACCGGACGGCCATGTCTCACCGAAAAAGTGGGGAGGTGCCACAACCAGCAGCCATTTTTCATCGTCGACAACATGACATGGTGTCACTACCCAACGACCATGTTCCACCGGCGAAGTGGGGAGGTGTCACAACTAGCTGCCATTTTCCAACGCTGACATCATAACGCAACATCATTACCAGACGGTCATGTTTCGCCAACGAAGTGGGAAGGTGCCACAATTAGCAACCATGTTTTGCCTTTGACATCATATCCCAGCGCCACGCCCGGCGGCGAGTAGCGGTACTGAATCGATCAACGAGTAAGGACGAGCCAGTCCTGCAACTACACACCATTAGGCTCCACTAGCAGTGTCGAAGGCAGTACGTAACAGAGTCGACCAGCCCTGCACCACGGCCGAGATTGACAGGCCAGCCATCTTCACTCCAACCGACCGATCGACAGGCGCGACGCGAAGAGTCGAGAAGCAAGGAAGCGGTGAAGAACGCGGGAGCTGTCACTTATGTTTCTTGACTTGGCTGCGATGCATTCAGGAGAAACCGACACCGGCAGGATTATTTGATTTATTTTGGAAAGGCCGATATACCAAAAAAAGGGACCGTAATGGAGAATAATAAGGAGGAATACGCTAAGTGGTTGTAAGGTTAGTGGCCTCTTCATTAGTTCCTCGACATTTCGGTTTCATTTCTCGGCCTCCACGCGGTGTGACTTCCGAGATCGCGTGTGCGTGAAAAGTAAAGTGTATTAGTGCCGACCGAGACTCCCGCTACACCCAGGAGTGGGGCACACCCGACTCAAAGCCCGACTATAGTTAGTTGAGGCGGGCGTTCTTCAAGGAAACCGCGGTGTAGGCACGCGTTGTACACATCAGGGGACGTGGTGCAAGCGCGGGCGTCTCGGGCGGCCATTTTAAATGTAGCAGGTCACTCTGGCGGTCCGTCGACCATTTCTGGGATCCACGACTTTTGTAAAGTTTTTCATTGTTCACGTTCCCTTTATTTCAATAAAAGTTCTTTGCTTGTTTTTTATGTGATCTTATAAACTGGAGTCGTAAATAATTTTCCAATGTCACTTTTTCGAATATTTCTGTCACTCTACCGATCCCACCCCTCTTCTCGTGCACAGCAGAGAGCTAGTGGATTAACCTAATAGTTTCGATGGGACCGGGACCGACGGGGCTCGGATAGGGTAACCTATCTGGCGCCTGTAAAATAGATTCAACGAGCTTCGTAGGTTGTTCGTGAGTCGAAAGAGTGCGACTCACGAACTCGGTATAATCCGGTGTTTGTGTCGCAGCTGTACGTAAGTAGCAGCCTAATTTCACATAACTGCGTTTTCCAATCCTGGGCCATCCTCGGCCAGGATGTGGTTAAACCGTCATGCACATGAGATACTTGGAAAACTTGTTTATAATCTACTTCCTCTAAAATGCTATTACGTTGATATTGACTTACTTGCTGAAAAGTGAACGACTTATCAAAGGCTGCAACGACTGCACCCAAAATATTCGGTTAAAGTAACTGTCTTTGTGATCGTTACTCTCGGAGGTGCGAAACCATCACTGGTTCGTAACCTTAAAGCCATACCGGTGTGCCAAAAATATGCCAAGGCACTTGCGAGATGGATGCAGAAAACTGTCATCCTTGGGGTATACCTACAGACAATGCGGCCTCAAGAGTGCTTTATTACCATATTTGTCGCTCTTACGGTGTTGGCTGCGACCCTGCCCTGCCGAACGCTGCAAAGGAGATAGATTCTATTGTCCAAAACGAGAAATGCCAAATGTTCTGTAACTACGATTTTCGGACAGCAGTCTCCGTTGCACACTCGAGGCCTGACATCGTCCTCCAAGACTTCGAGAAACGAACGATATTCGTGTTCGAATTCTTGGCTCCGGCCGACTAAAACTTCACTGCCAAGGAGGAGAGGTATCAAGCCCTTAAAAGGGAGCCTAACTGACTGTACCCCGAATATGCGGTTGAAGTAATTGTGCTTGTATAATTGTAATTGTGCGTCTCACGGTCGTGAAACGTGGCCAGGATTATGGGTCGCACGCGTGCGGATAAGGCCGCATTACGTGAGTTCATATCATCATGCAGATGTGTCTTGCATGTGAACCATTCGAACTTGGCACTGAATAATAAATTATAAAAAGAATATGATTTTTCGAGCCAAGCTCAAATGGTCTTTACAGAGTTCTCAGTCTAATGTCTTGAAATAAATTTTTTTATTCTGATGGATGAGTAAGATATGCACATATATATTTTGAGAAAAAAAATTATTTACACTAAAAAACATAGTTATATGAACTTGTTCAAGTTATCCATGTATCGGAAATAAATATTTCAACCCAATATTAAATCTTAAATATCTACTAACATCACTTTTTCGAAACACAACGTGTATTTGTAATCATATTTGGAGCTAATAATAATGAAAAAGTGGAACACATAAACAATAACAGCGAAAGCTACTTGAACATTTTTGGAGTTTCAAATTAAATCTTAAATTTTTGCTAAGATCACTTGTTCTTAACATATAACCTAGTGTACTTATTTTGAGCTTATAACTTTTTTGAATGATAGAATATATATCTTATCGTTAATCACTAATGAAGGTCACTTTACAATCATCTCAATCATCTATTAAGATATATTTTTTTTGAAAGATGTCTTATAAGTAACCATTTGCACATAGCATGTCTCAAATAATCTCAAAATCTTAAATAACATATCACGTTAAACATTGGCGTCTATACTTGAAATTATTATCGTAAATACTCATGAAAATCACTTTTAAAGTTATTATTTAGTTTATTTAATACGAGGGTTGAAATCAAGTTAGAAAAACGCAGGTATTTGACAGTAAGTACATAAGTACATTTATCAGATCAAAATTTTACAAACATGCGTGTAAATCCATACGTATTTCCTCGAGTAATTTTTTTCAAATTCACTTGCCTTTTTAAATGAGAGGTTACACGGGGCTTCTTTTGGCAATACTCGCAAATTTACTTACGTATTTACTTACAGATATTAATAATAGGGCAGTCTCTGTCAGTTTAGTTTCTACACTAAGTCCGTCACTTCGAATTCGTCATCTCCCTAAAATTCGTCTTCATCCACGGGATCAGATTCTTCATCAGCCAGTTTTTTAAAATCTTCTATTCTGGTCATCAGTGCGTTCAAATGTTCCTTTTTATCAATTTCGACTGGGGATTCTGTCTCCGCAATTTTTTTAAAGGAATTTCTATAACGTTGCTTAGTAATGCGGAGCAATTCTAGCATTTCGCCCTTATATTCAGCCTCGGTTTCAGGGCCTTGGAACAATGGACATTTTTAAACAGCATCTGAAATTTTATTTTAATTTATCTTCCAAATTTTATATAAATATTATAATAACTTTAACGCTAGAAGTACCGGCATTATCTGATCATTTTTGAATGATTTCAGGACAATTTTTTTTTAAAGTGCGCATTCAATATTTCCGAAAAAATTATGAAATTCTTCTATTCGTAAATAATTTAAAGTTACGAAACGACACCTCTCTTCAAGCAATTGCTGCGGAGATTTGCTACTTTAAAAATCGAAAGGGCTACATTACCACGCTCGGTAGTTCTAGTGTTAAATTCAGTTTCGTAATAAAATATTAAAGATTGATTTACAATATAATGTATTAGACACCCTTGGGCCATCAAACTTTTCAAACTTCTTTCCTCCAGTCCATGAAAACTTGTAAACCAATTCATCCGTCATGGTTGCTTTCAGAGCAGAATTTAAAAAATCTCTGACTTTCGTTCCACCCAACTTCAGTAGATAGTGAACCTAAAAATACGTTGTATTTTATATTTTACGATAAATTTTCTCTTATTTTCTTGAAAAGGAAACATGGGATTTTTTAAATAAATCAGTAGCCCAGCATAGCTACTCATTCAACTTCACGAGAGCGAAAGAATTTGTTTTCCAAATTTCAAACAATCCTCTAATCATTTATTTTATTTATAAACGTGATTGTATACGCTTTGTATACTCTTAACTTTTTTTATTTACGATCAAGTTTAAGAACGAAAGTAAATGATGATCAGAGAATTGTTTGAAATTTCCAAAACAAATTCTTTCACTTCATATAATACATGGTATACCATAATTAATTACAGAAAACCTAATTTTTTTTAAGTGCGATCACTTGCGTCAGTGGTACCACTACAAAATTTTAGGAATAAAATACTTTACCGAACGAACACCTTGTTCCACCTAACCGTCGAAATACAATTATGTCCATCTGAGAGCGTAAAGAATCTTTGACTCAAAAAAATGGATTCAGACAATGCAAGTTTCCCCGAGTATGAAGACCTGTGTTAAATCAATCTTCTGTTTTTTCGTCGACAATAAATAGAGATACTTTATGAAACCAATTTTAGAAGTATTTTCTTCCTGAGATAGTCAATTTAACATTATTGACAATTAAACCTTTCATTTTAAAATGCTAAAAATATGCAACCAAATCAATGTCACACTTAATTATTCAATTGTGAACGCCTTGAAGCTTTTAATTAAAAATTATTTTATTTGCAATACTTTAATTTCAAAATTTAAAACGAAATACAGTAAACTTTCGTTTATACTAAATACCGCTTATTTCAAAGTTCACTTAATTTAAACCCCCTACACGCACTTATTTTAAATTGCGCAGTTTCGTCACCTCCCACCACGGTTCCTGTACGAAGAGTTCGGTCCCGAAGAGCGCCCTCGTGGGTTTAAATTGTTTATTTTTTCATGCCGTCATTGGTACTCTCACCTCGAATTTCGTATAGTTGATTGTATTTCGCGAAACACTTAAAACACTTGAAAAATATTACTATCGAGACCTTTATAACGTACCTTTACGTTTCGGAGATTTTCTCCAAAAAGTCGTATGCAGTTGCACTACCATTTCATGTCAACAAAGTCTAACGGACTGCGACTTTTTCAACTGCGCAACAAGCCGGATATCCACTCGCATGAACCGTTTCCATAATATTACGCAATATATGTACTCGACAGAGTACTGGTGCACTCGGCCCTTCACAGGCAGAGAGTTGCAACCGTATCTCGCCCTATGCGCTGAGAAACTGCTAGGACCAGCAGTTATAGGAATGTGGAGTGTATTTATTTGTACTGTTATTATTGATAGTATTTATTATTGATTTCAAATCACCCGCGCTTTTCGTCTGAAAAAGTAGCGACTGGCGGTGTATCGATACAAGAACGGGGCAGCCAATTAGCTTCGCCGATAAAAATAAACTGCCCACTCGCGTTAAGGGTGGGGCCGCCTCCAGCTTTAAAATAATTGTTCGGGTACGTTTCAAGGACCTTAAAATAAACGGAAGTTTACTGTACTTTAATTTCAAAATTCTGTAATTGAAAATGCATTCCAGTTCAAAACATTCAATTTTGAACAAACAAAACTTAAAATTATTCAGCTTAAAACTGTGAACAGTACGACTGAAATATTATTATCCGATTTTGAATGTTTTCGAATTAAAAATGTTCAGCTGTTAAGGCTTGCCAATTAAAATGGTATGTATAATTTTAAACGAATTTTCTTCAGAACGTAAGAATGAGTCAAAAGTTTACAATCAATTTGAAAATACTTTTTAAGGCAACGTGAAAAATACTGGCATTAGCAGAATAGACTGAAAAAAACGTAACCTGATCTTTAAAATAAGATGGTTGACTCCTTCTACTCTGAAAATAAAGTTCTTATAGTGTGAACGTCAAAGGCCTCCATGAAATCTTAGACGCGCGCAAGAAAATATTTCAGTTTTTATGAAAATATATATTTTCAATAATATGAAGAGAAGAGCGAAACAAATTTAAAAAATTTACAATTTGAAATGAAATTGAAAAATTAAAAACTCGTTCGAAAATAATACAATTCGAAAATGTGAACGACCTATTTTGTATAAATCGAAATTGAGTTTTTATCGAAATCGATTAATATGACCAACTTAACGTTTTTCGATTGTAAATTCTTATAATTCTTATTGCAAAGTTTCCTCTTAAGGGCATGTGACACGCATAAATACCTACCTTACCGGCCTCACTTTTTCAATTTTCTGACTTTTTTTCTGAATCTAAGAACTTTTTTTCTAAATAAAATATCGGGCTGAAACTTTGGAAAATGTACCGAAAGACAATAAATTACGTTTACGTTTTTTATTCGATGAGGAATTTCGCAAAAAATTATTTTCGACGAAATGAAAACTGGGTGCATTTTTTGCAATTTTTTGAAAGTAGATTGAGATCGAAAACGTGCATGCGCGTTTTTAATCAGCTGTTCTTTTCGTGTGTAATGGCGTTCACCCGTGAATTTTGGCCCTGATCGACGACGTGAGTGAAAATTGCTTTCCTTGGTTTTGTTCGTTTGGCCTGCTGTGCATGGAAGATAAAGTGGATAAGATATACCCTGCTAAAGAAAAAGTCAGGATTTATTCTGCCCATTTCTCAGGTTATTTATATTATTTATATACATTTATTTATGCATATTCTCTTTTTACTTATATTTCATTGTTAATATTGATATACTGAATGACTCTGTAAGTTAATCTGAAAATTTTGACCGCTTTCTTTCTCTCGACAGATATCTTGGATTTCTCCCACCCAACCTATCAACCGGCATTTTACCGGACAGTCGGTCATGCAGTTCGCCGGTCCACGTCGCTCCCGCCTTTTGGGCTGGCTATATAGCCATCAATGGTGTGCACATTAAGGTGCATACCTTCTGGAACGTCGGTCCGATCGATCGGACCGTGGACCAGCAAATCGCTTGCAGTCGGCGGGCATTTTGCTATCTGGGTAATACTAATACGACTACTGTAAACATGTATGTGATCTAAGACGAGTGCTTCGAGTGACGAAGATTATCGCATTTGTTTGCATTATCGATAAGAATATTTATACTAATAAGTTACTACAATCGTACAGAATTCGGCTGAGGCCAATTTTGTGTTTTGAAAAATTTATTTGATTTCAACAGTTTTAATGAGTTCATCGTATGTTCTTTTTCTAAATTTTTTTAAAGTTTGAATATCTTTCAGGCCAATGAAGCTGTGTAAATTTCAAAGAATTATCAATTCTTCAAACGATTTTCATAACCAAATTGAGATCCTGGCCTTTACTCAACTAAAAGGATCAATGAGTTTAAGGTATCAAGAAAGAACTTTCAACCAAAAATAGTTGGACTTCTTATCGACATAAAGGGGATGAAGACTGTGAAGCCTGCTATAAACACATGGGGACACCTAATACCACATAGAAATATTAAATAACCATTAAATCTTACATTTTTCTGTTTATCTCCCTAAAAGTTATTCATTACAGCACTCATTAGTTGAGCACTAATTTCAGCAAATTTGTTATGAATTCCATTTTTTGTAAAGAAAATTAAATTAACCAAATATCCCATGAGGACGCCTATAGAAGTATCAAATTGATTCAGAAGCATTGAATATCGGCAGAAGCGATGGTGCCGGCAGAAGCGATGGATGTCATCGGAAGTGATGGCTGCTGGCAGGAGTGACGGATGCCCGCAGAAGTTAAGGATTCCGGAAGAAGCAATGGATGCCGACAGAAGCGAACACCTCCGCGTGGTGACTAGAGGAAGCTTGACATTTCCTAGTGACGGCTGAGGAAGATCTGTGACCTAGTGATGGCTGGAGATTTGGTTACATCCTGGTGACTGCTGGAGAATTATCACCTCCTGTTGACGGCTGGAGAATTGATCACTCTTTAGTTCTAAAAAGGCCTGAAGAGCCAAATTCCGTTATTGCTCTTAGAAGAGTAGATTGATTTTAAGGGGTTCCGAGAAACAAGTCCAGAAATTAGAAGTCCAAGTGACGAGTCTATTCGATGCGCGACTCAACTAAGGGTTAACAAATGTGGCGAACTGCGGATCTGTCATGACATACTCAACAAGTCAAAGCTACTAACCATCAAGCAGCATATTGTTGACAGAATACAAGTACTATCTAACGCTAGGAGAAGTCTAGAGCGGAAAGAGAGGTGGGTCAGAGGAAATCAAAAGTTTTTGTCTGACCTATCTCGACTCTTCCAAGACCCACCAGTTACTATCCCGCTCCAGGACAAGATGGTATCAAGAACTTCTGGTGGAAGAAGTTACCTTCAACCCACTAGTCTCTGGCACGTATTTTCACCTCATATCTAAACTCGGAAGAGCCTATTCCTGAGTGGTTGGTGGAAGGGCGCACAGTGCTCCTGCTGAAGACGGGCAACTCAGCCCACCTTAAAAATTACTGGCCAATAGCTTGTCTGAACATACTGTATGAGATCTTCAAATCTATCCTTGATGATGGGATTGTTCAGACAATTGGACCCGTGTGACGAAAGACGTTCGAACAACGCGGCTCCAAGAAAGGCATAGCACGATGTCGGGAGAACCTGCTCATCGATAGATGTGTCTGTGAAGATGCATTATCCTGTAAGCCTTACCTATAGATGACATAGATTGATTACGGGAAAGCTTTTGATTCAACCTCCCATAGATTTATCATCTGCCTGTTGGAAAGCTTAAATGTTCATCTACACATCGTGAGGTGCATGGAGGGAATAATGCTGCTTTGAAATACCAGATTTACTATCTATCTGCGGCAAACCTGGAAATCGCAAGCATAAGGTCACTCATGTATTTTACACGGATGATCTTCAGATCTTTGCTAAAAATCAAAAGAGACTACATCTAGTTATAGAAATTGTCAAATAGTACACTCAAGAGATTGCAATGAATTTAGGGTTGGGAAAATGCGCCAATGTTTATTTCAAGATAGGAAAACTTAATGGCATCCCGGCAGACCCTGAGTTTTTATTTTTGTAATTAAAAATTGAGTGATTTTGCGCCTGTGAAATGCAATATTATAGCATTGGTGTATGCCAAGCTGTAGTCATCCAGGCAAGGTCATTCTTGAAGTATCTTTTAACAAGGAATGCAATAGTGACCTTCATTTTGATCTTGACGATGACCTTCAAGATCAACTTTTTGTTACGAAAACCCCTTTTTAACATCGGCAATCGATAGAGCAGCAAATTTTACATTCAAATATGTGCCCAGGTCATACATAGGTGCATTGTAACCTTGGACGTCACTCTAAGGTTATGTAAACCTAAACAAGGTCTGCATACCTCTGGGAACAGAAGCTTTTCAAATTTTTTTCGTAACGCGCAAATTTAACAACTTTAACCAGGCGTATCTAGTAGCGACCTTAAGCATGGCCTTGATAATCTTCAAGGTCATTTCAAGGTGAATTTTGAAAATTGAATCTTGAATATTTTCGATCTAATTTGAATATACCTACATACAAGGTTTTAAAATATCACGGGATTTCATTGGCAGGTGTACAAGAGATTCCAAGGGTTTTTTTATTGATAAAGGGAAAAGCAAAAAACCAAAAGTTAGCTTCATAATTTATTAATTCATTACGGGGAACATTTTAAGCTTCTATTTAGTTGAATATGTTTTATTTATACAGTTTTATTTCTAAATACTACACACCATGTTTGCTGGCCCGTGTGTTCGCCATCATAGTAACAATTATATTCTTCGCAACAATTGCCTCTATCACCATTTTTTTCTCCATTAAGTTCACAAACATCATCCAAACTTACGCAGTGTAAAAGACCTCCAGGAGGTTTGGGATCTTTCTGACCTTTGGTATGCTTGGGATCTTTGGAAGTCTTGGGGTGCCACCAGGGAGGAGGAGGGATGTTGATTGCTACTGCATTATGAATTAGCGCCAATGCCAGTGATACAGCAAGTACCGGCACCCCAGATTTTAAAAGCAACATTTTCGTTATCTGAAAGAAATTATGTATATAGGTTTATTTGAGTTTGTAATAAAGAAAGCTACGCATATTTTTAATGAAATAAGTCTTCAGCATTGTACATTTGTACAACTATATCCCGGATAGTATACAAAAAATCAAAAATCCATTCAGTTTCAACGCACCTAGACGGGCAATTAGAAGATGGAATGTAAAATTTGTGCCAATTTTAAACTTGATATTATTAAAGATATTAACTCAAGTAAATGAGAACATAAATCAAAATAAAAAATCCATTGAGAGCCCCTGGCGAAAGTTTCGAATAGGGATTGATTCCGAGCCAATCAGAACCATTCCGAATTATTCCGATATCTGTATCCGAGCCAATGCGACTCAATCCAAACCAATCCGAAAAAAGTTTTGAATCTCGTTTGTTGAAAAACGCTTAAAAATTAATCCGGCTCAATACGATTCTATGCGGGATTTCTATCCGAATGAATCTGAACGAATCCGGAGTAAATTTCCAGTCCGAATAAATCATAATCAATCCAGGCCCGGATTGATTTCGATTCTGAATGAATCAGTGTTCGGACTGATTTGCATTCAGTCGGATTGAATATTCTTCATTCACAGTCCCAAAATTAGGCCAAAAAAATTACCCGGACCTTGGATGACATTAACATCATAATAACATTTTAAATACAACACAGTTGTGACCTCGTAAAATTTTTGTTATATGTTGTAGCGAAGTTTTTCGACAAAAATCAGAAAGTTGTGAAAACAGCTTTCCGGGGTTCCGCCAAAACCGTACCTAACCTCGGAACCCGAGGAATGGCCGGCCAGAAAAAATTGTTAAGAACACTCTTACCGTCCAGTCAAGAAGAAAAAGTATAGAATAATCCAACACATTAGGTATTATATTTTAGGATCCACGCCGAAGCTCCAGAGTACCCTCGATTTTAGTAACATTGTAGTCTTCCTTAGTTTTGCGTAAACGGGGACCAGATCGGAACTGTGTAATAAACTGACATCTCGTAAACACAGAACATACAGCGCAGTCAGCCAACACCAAAGAAGCAGGACGGGAGGATGGAGCGAAACCAACACTGCGCACCAGTCCCCGCGAATGACATGGCGTCACTGCCAGACGGCCAAGTTTCGCCGACGAAGTAGGGAGGTGCCACAACTATCTGCCATTTTCCATCGTCGACACCATAACGCAACAAAATTACCAGACGGTCATGCTTCACTAACGAAGTGGGAAGGTGCCACAACTAGCAACCATGTTTTGCCGTCGACATCATATCCCAGCGCCACGACCAGCGGCAATTAACGGTACTGAATCGATCCACGAGTCAGGACGAGCCAGCCCTACAACTACACACCATTAAGCTCCACTAGCAGTGTCAAAGGCAGTACGTAACAGAGTCGACCAACCCTTCACCATGGCATATTTCGACGACCCCACGCTGCTAAGATTCAGTAAGCGGCTATGTTCGAGTCAGCGCGTTAGGACCAATGGGCAGCACGCAGCAGAAGTATGAAGGCACCCATTGGCCGAAATCGACAGGCCAGCCATCTTCACTGCAACCGACCAATCGACAAGCGCGACACGAAGAGTCGAGAAGACAAAAAGCGGAAAAGAACGCGAGACCTGTCACTTAGTTTTCCTGACTTGATGGCGGTACGTCCGGAGTAACCGAGACCGGAGAAAGTTCTAAGAAATTGGAAAAGCAGACAAGTTGAAAGACTAAAATGGGTGATAATAAGAAGGAATACGCTAAATGGTTGCAAGGTGAGTGGTCTCTTCAGTAGTTTTCTCCACGATTCAGTGTTCGTTTCTCGGCCTTCACGCGGTGTGACTTTCGGGACCGCGTGTGCATAACAGTAGAGTGTATTAGTGTCGACCGAGACTCCCGCGACGGCATTCCTCAAGGAAACCACGGTGTAGACACGCGTTGTGCACGTCAGGGGACGTGGTATAAGCGCGGGCGTCTCAGGCGGCCATTTTAAAGGTAGCGGGTTACTCTGGCGATCCGTCGACCATTTCGGGGATGCATGACTTTTGTATAGTTTTTCAGTGTTCACTTTCCTGTTATTTCTATAAATGTTCTTTGTTTGATTTTATGTGATCTTATAAGCTGGAGTCGTAAATAATTTTCCAACGTCACTTTTCGATTATTACTCTCTCTCACTCTACCGATTCCATCCCTCTTCTTGTGCACAGCAGAGAGCTAGCCGGTTAACCTAATAGTTGCGACGGGACCAGGACCGACGGGGCTCAAATAGGGTAACCTATCTGGCGCCTGTGAAATAAATTCAACGAGCTTCGTGGGTTTTTCGTGAGTAGAAAGAGTGCGACTCACGAACTCGGTATAATCCGTTGTTTTTGTCGCAGCTGTAGGTAAGTGGGAGCCTAATTTTACATGACTGAGTTTTAGAATCCTGGGCCATCCCCGGCCAGGACGTGGTTAGACCGTGGTGCATACGAGATATTTGGAAAACTGGGTTATAATGTATATTGAAAAACATTAACTATATACATTGGAACCTCGATCAAAGTTAACTGTTTGTTACGCTCCTAGAACTGATATCCTCCATAGTTTCGTGATGAGGGCCGCCGCAGGACCGAGAGAGGTCGTGGTCAGTCAAGCGTGACTTACATCATGAGGGACGCACTTCCAGCGCATGATCGGCATAAATCGAGGTTCCAGTGTAAATAAAAAAATGTTTTTGAATAACAGTTTCGAATACTGTTTCATGAATTTATACACTATGTCCTTCGACAACTAACCGGAAAGGCCTGAAATGTTAATATTCACTCCTTGCCAGAAGAGTACCATCTGGATAATATTTCAACGTGTTAAAAGAGTATAAGGTATAGGTTAAATGGCTAATATCGGTACCTCCTTGCGTATGCGGCGTTATGGGCAAGCACAAAACGACATTAAAGAGCTTTGACTGTTCATAATTTATCGATTTTATGACTTGAAAAGTTTTTCCATTCACCTCTTACTGGTTTTCCCTGTCATAATTAAAAATGCACTTCATATTATAGATATATTATTATACTTACAAATAGGTTTAAAAATAGCCAAGATGAGCATCGAATGAACATTCACGAAATTTTTTTCGCGTATATGTACTAGTCGTTATCTTATTTAGCCTTCCAATTTATGAAGCAATTACAGAGTCGTAACTAGCCTTTTTTGCGCCCGGTGCGAATAAATAATTTCACAAAATGCAGTAAACACCGAAAATATGATCGATTTTGGGGCTGACCTTGGACCTAACTCACTAATGTTATGTTCACTCCGAGCGTAAACAGTCAGGGGCGCATGAACCTTCTCCGGTGGATTTTACTGCGTAGTAAAAAATGTTTTTAAAATCGTTTTTCTAATATGCAGGCAAGATCAAAATAAATATTCAGCAGAAATAATGGAAAAAGTTTCCTGGTACACATTAAAATAAATTTTTTACTTGCTTACGCACCCTAAACGTTTGCGAGCCGTTGAGAATCTCGCCTGAAAAAAAAGATTTTTCTTGAATAATCATACAACGTTCTTTATCGAAAATGTTTAATTTTATACTCTCTCAATTTTTAATTATTCAAGTCTTAAAAACTGCACTTTATAATTCTTTGAATTGGAAATTAAGGCTTATAAATGAATACCCAAAATAAAAAATGTGTACATCCCATAATTTAAAATATTTTTAAATCTTTAAAATTAAGAAAACCTTTGAAATTTCTGCTTTGGAGATGGCAAGTGTGTTATTTTAGGGAATCAGGGTAGAAGTTTGAAAATATGTTTGAAGGCAAAATTTAAGATAGTTGCTTTAGCGAGCAAATTTGTCAAAATAGAAGCATTAACCTCATTTTTTTTTAAATAGTAGTAAAATAGTTACATCATTAATAAAAATGGTCAAGAAGTGGCAATAGTGTGGTGAGTTCGAAGTCTGAAATGGTAAAATTTTGTATTAAATTCAAAATTTGTACATTTTTGTAGGTAATTTATTTGTGCAATGCATTCTGTAATGGGAGGATAAGCAACCAGGGTCCTCAAAAATAAATTGTCGTTCCTGGAAAATCGGAGCTTACGTCAAGTTCAAAGGTCGAGACGGCAAAGGAGCGACAGGACACCAGGAGGATCCCAGAGTACTCTCACCTGGTAAGCCGACCGGGTCAGGTGTATAATTTTAAAGCGTTCTCACCAACTTTGACCTAGCTCATTTATAAAGATTTTATTATTTCGGTGTGTCCGAATATAGTTTGGGTTTACCCTGGCAACTCATGTGTTTGGACTTTGTGGGGACGCCCACGCACCTTTAGAAACGAAAACCCATCTGAAGGGCCATTGGAGGACGAAATTGGGCACCTTTTGGTATGCATCACGACCAACAAAGAATCTTCGTTCGAGCAGACTTCATATCGTTATCGGTCAGGTATTTGAGAATATTGTTTAGAATTGTGTAAAATCCGATTCAATTGAAAGAAAATATTACAATTTCGCCCATTCCTATGTTACGTCATTTTTCCAAATATTTTCGGGCATTTCTTATTATATACAATTTAGTTACTTATTGGTGCCTGAAGCATCTGAATTGTCAAATAATTAAAAAGAGATTATAAAAATAAAAGAAAGTAAAAACAGTATGAGCTCTCTTAAAATAAACCAGTGAAATCTCACTGACTTCCAGTAAAATTTCACTGGTTGAAACAGCTAGAAGTGTGTCACTGACAATCAGTGAGATTTCACTAGTTCACTCAGTGAGGTTCACTGGCTACTCTGTACTACTATAGGTTTCAAAAATGTTGAACTCTCTACAAAAGTTTGAATAAGTCAGTGAAAAGAAACCGCTAAAGAATGTAACAAACCGTATTGTAAAGATAATTTCGTTGCAAACAAATTATCTATTCATGACATTTTCTGCAATTTTAGGGTTCTAAAAATTTAAATAATTGTAGCTTACAGAGTTAATTATGAAGGAGGGCCTTAGCTTGGCTCCAAATTGTGTCAAAAAGCTCATCTAAAGCTTGAGATAAGTAAAAAAATTCTAATAATACAATGACGTAAGAAATAAAACTTCAAAATTATTCAATATTTCTCTATTAGCAATTTTTTGTTCTACTCAGTTGAATGTTGATGAAATTCATTTTTTTATTACACTTTGTAATTATTATGAATATATAAGTATATTCTATTTCTTATTCTTATATGAAATGCATAATTTTTCCCAATCATTACAAAATACACTACCAGCGAAAATTATATACTGTGATCAGTTTGTGGGTTGAGACTGATTCAAAAACTATTAAATTAAATGGGAGAGGGAAACTAATTTACAAAAGTCAAAGCAAATAAACTTCAAAATTACAATTTATTGCTAATACTATACACATTGGAGGTTCGGGTCTTATTCTAGCCGTGTGGGTATTGGGGTTTTTTATCTTGAGATGTATCGGAGGGGGGGCGGGGGGATCGCGTACGTTGGTTTCGAGAAAATGCTACTGGGGCCAACGAGTGTCGTGGGTGGTCCAGTTGTGGGTACGGAGATGTAGACAATGTGCCAGTTGGAAGGGTTCCATGGAGTTCCAGGGGAAGGGAGAAGTCCCTTGGTTTGTGCCTTCTTCGCTCGGGTAAGGGTTCGAGCGGAGAAACTATGCAGATGTGGCTTGAACCGAAGCCCGGGGAGATCTGGCTTCTTGGTCTTGCGAACCGCAGTTTTACGGGCTTTACTTCAGCAGCGGCGCAGCATTCACAACGCAGCCGAGTGGGGGTTTACTAGCAAGGATCGTTTTGTCGATGTCGCTGAGAGAGGGTTTCGCGCGATTGGCGCGTTTTCGCCAAGCAAAAGTCTACGATCGTGATCGATGACCGAAGCCGCGCTTGCGCTGTCGATTGTCAGAGGGACTTCAACTTTTTTCGACTAAGTGTCGCGACTCAATTTATCCTGATTCGAATGACAGGTGGGGTTAGAGCGCGCAGGAAACAAAAGAATGAATCATGGATGTTTGCCAAATATTATTCGTGGTTATAAATATTATTTGGAACCATGAATGTAATTTAGCGGACATCAATACATTCCTCTTTCTTGAGCTGTTGGTAATAACTAATTCTTTTTTTCTGAAACCTTAAGTTTTGCTTTGAATTTTTGGGTTTTAACAAATAATAAGTGAACCTCAACGAGAATCATTTTTTAAATTATTTCACTAAAGTATATTACTTTTTTGAGTAAATTATTTTTGCTCTTTTCTCAGTGCTTGAAAAAAATTGATTTAAACAAAACAGGAAAAAATACAACGAATTTTCAACAACAATGAAAAACAAACAGTACAACTTTTACACATATAGTTAAATTCCAAAGCCAAAAAGTATGATTTAGTAAAAGCTGATAATTAATTTTTCAACTTATAAATGAAAAGTTTCCAAACCAAAAATGGAATAGCTAAATTTGGATACAAAAAAGTAATTCATTATTTCACAAAAATACGATTTTTTGAAAAAAGCTACCTTTTCAACCAAAAAACCAAACTTAAAAAAATTAATTTTCAGCAAAGTAGTTCCACTTTTAACCGAATAGTTGAACTTTTAACCAGAAAATATTAACTTCCAACCAAAAAAGTGTAATTTGTAACCAACTAGTTACATTTTTAACAAAAAAGATGAATTTTCCACAAGGAAGATTAATGTTTTATAAAAAAACTGATTTTTAACAAAATACATCAACTTTCAACACAATTTTCGAAGTTTAACGGAAAATAGAACTTCCGAGATTGGGTAGAAATTTATACTTTTAATGGAAATTGATCTTTTCTATTCGAAAATACAACTATTTTGTTCAAAATTCATCTTTTTGGTGAAAATTCAACTATTTTGGTAGAAAATTAAACTATATAGTTAAAAATTAAACTATTTATTTCGAAAATTAAGTACTCGGTAGAAACTTAATCTAATTTTTTTTTAATTCATCTATTTGCTATTTTTTCGTTGAATTTAACTGGAAGAAAATTAATTTTTTTGTTGGAAATTAATTTTTTATACTGAAAATGTGACTATTCAATTTTTTCTTTACACCTATCTTTTTCTTTAGTTAAAGACTTATCCTTTTTAATTGAAAATTCAACTATGTTGTTGAAAATTAATCTATTCATATAAAATTTAACTACTTGTTAGAAGATTTTTTTTTCGGTAGAAAATTCGACTTTTTTGCGTAAAACTCGTGTACGAGTATTTTGTTAAAATTCATCTTAATGGCTATGGATTCGACTATTTTGTTCAAAATTCATCTTCTTCATCTTATTTAACTGATAGAAAATTGTATTTCTTTGTTGAAAATTAAGTGTTTAAATTGAAAATATAACATTTTCATTTTTGCTCGAAATCTTACGTTTTGTTTTTTGAAAATTAAACTATTTTGGTAAAAAATTAATCTTTTTTTTTGTTGTTGAAAATTCATCTTTTTCTTTAAAAACAAATTTGTATTGAAAATTAATTTGTTTGTTGAAAATCAACTGAAAATGTCATTATTCCGTGTTTGGTTGATTTTTTTTTTAATCCAACTATTGTGGTAGAAAATTCTACTATTCGTTTTTGGGTGGAATATTCAACTGTTTTGTGGAAAATTGACGTATTTTGTTCAAAATTCGTCGTTTTTGGTTGAATTAAACTGGTACAAAATTCTTTTTTTCTTTAATTAATGTTTTAAACTGAAAATGGAATTATTCTATTTATGGTTGAACTTCTTTTTTGAAAATTCAACTGTTTTTGTATAAAATAAACTAATTTGGTAGAAAATTCAACTATTTGGTTAAAAAATAAACTATTGATTTGAAAAATTAACTAATTGTTAGATAGTGCATACCTCACTTTTTTCTTCAAAAAATGGATTTATCATGTTTTTTTCGCTTACTCCTCAAATACACCGTACTGCGGCCTGCAGTTTTATAATTGAAGATTCATCATTTTAGTTGAAAATTAATCTTTTTATTGAAAATTTGTTGCTGTTGTTGATAATTCATTTTTTTAACTGAATATCTAACAATTCCATTTTATCTTGAAAACTTATACTTTTAGTTAAAAACTAATAGGTTTTTAACTAAGTTTTTTTTTTAATTGAATTATTTGGTTGGGAATTGAACTATTTTGGTTTGAAATTGAACTATTTTGGTAAAAAATTCAAATATTTGGTTGTGATGTAAAAGTCAATTGTTTTGTTGAAAATGTTTGTAAAAATAAATGAGTAATAGTATTATATAATTGTATATATAATATAATATATAATATATAACAGATATCATAGAATATATAATATATAACATATACCATATAACATATAATGTATTATATAATAGTATATAATTAATGATAGTATTTATTAATTTATGTATTATTAATTAATTTATTGATAAATAAATGACAGTATTATATAATTGTATATCTAATATGTAATATAGAACACATAACATATAACATATAGCATATAACATATAAAACATAACATATAACACATAAAATGTAACATATAACACATAAAATGTAACATATAACATATACCGTATAACATATAACTTATATCATATAACATATACCATATAACATATAATATATTATATAATAGTATATAATTAATGATACTATTTATTAATTTATGTATTATTCATTAATTTATTGATAAATAAATGACAGTATTATATAATTGTATATCTAATATGTAATATAGAACACATAACATATAAATAATTTAGATGGAAACACGACGACGAACCGGCGAAACGCCCACATTGAGTGGACGAATCAACTCAAGGATGACTTGTTAGACTGCTACGATGCCAGCATTATCCCTGTTCACCGTGGCTTTATGGCGCGTATGCATACTCTGTGGTGCCAGAAAAACCCAAAGCTTCAGCACGTTTCAATTCAATAGTTGCGAAATCAATGTGCCTACCTCTCGAAAATTGGATATGTACGCGGAGCGCTTTCCCAACCACTGCTTGATCAAGCTGCAGCCGAAGATGAGGAAGCGACATTAAGACGAACCGCGGAAAGCAGGCACTTTCTGACAGATGATCATGATTTCAGGACAAGAAGGAAAATTAACATGCAAATTCCTCCTGAGCCCCAAGATCTGTCTGAAATAGATGCCTCCCTCCGTGGAGAAATATCGCAAGAGTCGAACTTCTGGACCATCAATTGCTCAGTTTATGGTGCTGCTAGAGCTTTGGCTGATTTAAATCGAAGGCTCAAACCGAAGTTGGATCAAAAGATCAAAAGACGCTTGCATCAACTGAACAAGAAGATTAAATGGGCAAAACAGAATGCGTCCCGTCTTCAATGTGTGATTGACTACATAGCATCTGGTAGACCGTCCACGGAACAGGTTCGAAAGTTCGCCCAAGAACTGAGGATCTTGAATCACACACTGAACAAGTCAGCATTTGGCCCACATATTCACATCATACTTAAAGTCGGAGACGCCCATTCCGCAGTGGCTGGTGTTGGGAGGCACTATACTCAGACCGAAAAAAGGCAACTTGTCCAACCCAGAGAATTACAGGCCAATAACTTGGTTGAACAAACTGTATAAGATCTTTACAGCTGTCCTAAACAACAGGATTGTTCGACGAATTGAGCCTATGTGGCGCGAGATGTAAGAACGACGTGTCTCGAAAAAAGGTGTAGCAGGCTGTCGAGAGAGCCTGTTACTTGACAAGTGTGTCTGTAAAGACGCTGTAGCCCATCAGCGCGTCCTGTCAATGGCCTGGATTGACTACCGGAAAGCTTTTGATTCAACCTCTCATAGACTTATCGTCTGTCTGTTGGAAAACTTGAAGGTGCATCCACACATAGTGAGATGCATAGAGTGATTGATGCCTCTCTAGAAAACTAGATTTTCTATCTCATCTGGAAATTGTCGTGTGACAACAAACAACGTCACCATGTATTTTATATGGATGACCTGAAGATCTATGCCTCTGGTAAAGGCAAATTTCAAGCTGCCATAAATATCGTCAAGAAGTACACAGGAGAGATTGGGATGGACTTCGGATTGGATAAATGTGCCAAAATTCATCTGAAGAAAGGAAAGATTGTTGGCGTTGCCAAGGACCCTGAGCTTGTGGATATAAGTGCTATTAGACATCTTAACACTGGAGAGACCTATACCTACCTGGGCGTTTCTCAAAGCCGCATTCAGGACGTGATATCAGTGAAGGAGTCTCTCCGAAGCAGATACAAGCATCTTCTTCGCAGATTTGGTCTTCCAATCTCTCGGCGTTGAAGAAGGTACCTGCGTCAAACGTGCTTGCCGTCCCGATTCTGCTCTACTCGTTTGGGGTTGTTCTATGGACAAAGAACGAACTTATGGCCCTTGATATCACCACACGTAAGTTCATGCATATGTATAAAAGCTTGCATATCAATTCCTCAGTTCCGCTATTATATATTTCTCGCCAACAAGGCGGACGCGGACTTCTGAATGTCATGTGTCTTCATAACCGAATTGTGCTAAGTACAGCTTACATCGTTGCCAATGGGAGAGATCCTCTCCTAAAAATAGTCAGGAACCACGAGATTATTGGTGAAGGAGCGTTCATTTACAAAGCCACGGAGCAAGCGGCTGAGACCCTTGGCCTGAATTTTAACATCAGAAGTGAGGAAAGTGCATTGCATCATCTAGATGCTTCACTTCTAAAAGCCGGAGTAAAGAAATCGTAGAAGCATACGAAAATTAAACTCTCGGTATCTGGGTTAAGTCCTGATGATCTGAAAAAGCAAACGTTTGCTCCTTCGACCAGGACTGATCTTCTACATTTCTATGAAAGTTTCCGCGCACTTTCTTATCGAGTAGCTGTTGGTGGACTTTTCAAACCTCTGCATTCTTTACTTGGGCTTTTAGAAGTGAGGCATCTAGATAGAGTAATGCATGTTCCTTTTCAGAAGTCTCCGCCCGCCTTGGCGGCGTGGGATGTACAGTCGCGGAACAGACGAATTTATATGCAAGCTCTTCTGCATATGCATCATCTTACGCGTGGCTCTCTTTGGTCAACATATAACTTGAGACTGCTCGCATAAAATCGTTGCCACCCAGGCTCGCTTCTGGGCACGAGAGCTGCCGAACTTACACGAGTCGCGCTCGACTCGTATGCTGTACAGTCGCATAGAAAGTTGCGCCTGTACACTCGCCGCAGAAATGCGCTGAACTCAGCTATTCTTAATACTACCGCTGTTCGAGCGTTTCTCGTGAATCGTTATCTTGTTTAGCTTGACACACAGATCTCTGAAACGATCTCGCGGCAACGCTTTCGTAAATATATGCGCGCGTTGATTCTCGGACGGGACATACTCGACTTTAATTATTTTATAATTTACTTTTTCGCGAACAAAGTGATCGCGCTTTGGTTATCAACGTTTAGTCGTCTATTTATCACAGGGACATCCGATGTCCGATAGTAAATTTCTTATCCAGACTACTTCTCGCGCTGCTGTCGATGCAGCCACGTACTTGTAGTATTTGCTTACTGAATTTACCCCAAACGTGATGGCCGGTTTCGATATGGCTGCTAAAAAAACTAACGACCCTACTGCCTCGTGTTATGGCACGTTACTCATTTTTTCGTCGTCCCCCTCAGTTGGAGACAGTGCTGCGTGCGGATCCGCCGGCACACTTATCGTTTTTGCATCCGCCATGCCGAACTTTTCGACTATTTTCCGCGTGTACGCGCTCTGATGAATCGTTAACGTTTTTCGTTCTCTGTCGCGTTCGATTTGCAGCCCGACAAAGATATTTGATTTCCCGACAGTTATTTTAAACGTTTCACTCAGTTTCTTAATTATAATATTTAGGGTCTCTACATTGTTCTACATTGCCAAATGCACTACGTCGTTTTTGAATTTTCCAGTAAACACGAAATTACCTGCTTTGCATTCTTCGAAGTTAAACTCGTTCAAGAATTTCGTAAATCTCAGGTTCCAATATCGTGGCGCCTGTTTTAGCCCATAGAGAGATCTCTCGAGCTTGAAAACGACGTTCATGGGATTTTCTTTTACCTTGAGTCCTTCCGGAATCTCTATGAATATCGTCTCTTCCAACATTCCATAAAAGACTGCCATTTGAACGTCAAACTGCATTACTTCGAGATGTCTCGCAGCGATTGTCGCTAGGAACACTCTCAGTAAGTCATACCTCACCACTAGAGAAAACGTTTCCTTGAAGTCAATCCCCTTTCCTCGGAGGAAGCCCCTCGCACACAATCGTGATTTGAATACATGCGACTTTCCGTGTGCGTCATCTTTGATCCGAAACACCCATTTTGAGTCAATCAGTCTCATTTCCAGTGTTCTTATCACCAGTTTCCACGTGTTGTTTTCCTCGTGCGCTTTGAACTCGTTTTGAATTGCACGCACCCAGTGCACGGCTTCAGTACTATTCGTAGCCTCTTCATACGTCATCGGTTCAATGTACTCGGTAACGTTTGCATTGTGTTTGCGTTGTGTAAGCTTCTTGTACACCTCGGATTGCTTCTTCATGGAGTACAAGTGTCTGTAGCCCGTCACTTCGTCCTTAAAAGTCAAGAAGTACCTCAATCCTCCAAACTAATTCATTGACATCGGCCCGCAGACATCCGAGTGCATTTTCTCGCCCGGTTTTATCTTCATATTACGTCTCGATTTTTTTTTAAACGGCAACCTATGCAATTCCCCCATACCGGTAAATTTGTCGTAGCTATGTTCGCTTCTTCGGTGCTGCCTTGTTACTTGACATTCAAGAACATGCGGTACACGTCGTTCCTCTGCTTCATGCCCGGCGCAAGCCCCTCTCTATCGCGCACCACTTCGACCCGATTATTTTTAAATTGCACTCCGAATCCCTTTCTCGTACACAGTCCGACGGAGAATAAATTCTTGCGTAATTTCGGAACATGCACCGTGCCTTCATCGGCAACGTTGCAGCTCTGATTATCACCTAGTGCTATTGTACCACCAGTGTTGCCCGTCTTGTAGTCGGTGAGCCAGTCACGTGGGTAGGTCAGATGCCAAGACGCACCGCTATCGATAAGCCAGACCTCACTCTGGTCGGCCACAATTACGTGACTTTTCGTCCACAGCACACGAGCGTTTACCGCACTTTTCGAATCTGACACTGCCGAGCTTTCAGCTGTCTGCTCTACGAATGCACTGTTTCGCGACATGTCCCATACCTTGACACTTGCAACACTGTATTTCTTTTGTTTCCTTTTTACTTGCAGTCTTTTTGTTATCGGCTCTTTTCGCTTCTCGCTGTGGTCGATTTTTCCCCGTCGCGGCAACCGCTTCCGAAGCGTCTTTGTCGCTGTTGAGCCTCGCGTCCACTCGAATCAGCCTTTCTTGCAAATTGTCGAGAGTTTGTCATGCGGGATCGACGTTGTTCCACGCCACCTGCAGCATGCTGAACCTTGTGGTCAAACTCGCAAGAGTTTTTGCCATTCATGTGCCATCCGATACGTCCTCACCAACGTCCTTCAGCTGACTCGCCATGTTCATTAACCTGACCACGTGATGTACTGCCGTATCCGCTTCGCTCATCCGATACGCGAGAAACTTCTGTAGCAGACCCAGCTTGTTCGTCGACGTCTTCTGCTCGTGAATTGAACACAATTTGTCCCACATTTATTTCGCAGAAATGCACGATAGCACACAAACTTGTTGCGTTTCGTCGAGATTGGAGAGAATTATGAACTTCGCCGTTGCATCGTCTTTCACATTTTTCTTCAGCGCGGCCGCGTGCCCGCTCCCTCGGCTGGCTCATCCTCTTGCATCGCGGATTCGATTTACGAGCTCACTTGCTACCGACCCATAACCTGTTAGAGCAGGATTGTGAAAACGGGCTGAGGAATAAATTAAGTCAGACTTATTATAAAAGTGTTCAGTATTTTAATAAATATAAATGAGCGTGCTCTCTTCGGACGACATACAACTCGAGACTGCTCGCATAACATCGTTGCCACCAACACGAAATTTCTTGTGATCACTTGATATGGACTGTATAAACTTTATCCTCTTAACTACAAAGATTTAAAGAAGTTTTACGTGGAAAGTATGAAAAATATCTAACATTTGTTTCGCGAAGGCTTATTATATTTACTTGACCAGAATGTAAAAACTGTGAAACAATTTACAGAGCAAAGCTATTTTAATTTTTCCGGTTGCATTATTATTTAAGAACTTCAAAAAGATTTTTATTTGGTTCATGGTCGTGGTGATAAACTCTTTACATATTCAGGTAAAATAGCTTAATTTATATCACCGGTATCACCAGTTGTAATACTATCAATATTTGAGTACCTTTTGTCCTTCACTACTCAACAATTGAACTACCCACTTATTTATATTTTCAACATTCTTACTCACGAACTTTTGTGTTTCTTTCCTCGTTTATATCGAAATACGTAATATAGATACTCAAACCTCTCTCTTCGTTAAAGCTAGATCAGTAAACGAAAACACCTAATAATAATCCATGTGTCTATTAGCACACTCACATTCGCGATGCTTTGATCAGAATGCGGAAGCTAAAGCATCCTATGAATATTTCAAACGATTGAGAGATTTCGATATATTTACTTTTAGAGATTTCTTTAAACAAATCTGTTTAGTTATTGTGATATTGTAGACCAAGTTCAATGAAAATATCATTCACAAATTTTCACTGATGTAATTAACTTAAAAAAGTTAAATTTTAAAACTAATTAATGTGAAATAGAAATATTCTTACAATCTGTAGTGATGTTTGAGTCTGCAATTTCAATGCTGATGACTTTTTCATTCGCTTCTCGCCACGATCCAGAAAACATACTGGCAAAATATGGACTCTAAAAAATTAAGAGTATGTTTATTAAAATTTCAGAACAATTCACTAGTATGTGATTTTAGACTTCAAGCTAATTACTTGACCGATGTAAACTTTATGCAGTCGCCATGCTCTTCCCAACATAAAAACAGTAATATCACTTCCCTTCTCTTCTTGAAATAAGGTTTTGTATATATATTGTGCTGTCGTAAGCAATTTCCTCCTGAAATTAAATTAAAGGTACACAACAATTTTTTTGATACAAATATGACCCATTTGGTCAAAATCGAGGGGTCAACCACTGGCAATTTTAATGCACGACTGAATTTGAAAACTTGGAGGAATTCAAAAGAATTGAAGTGACTTTAAGGTAAATTCATCAACATATAGTGAATAGAAGGTGCTATTCTTGAAAGTGTTAAGGCTTTATCTAACATGCCAAAAACGATAAATCAGCTGACTCGCACCTCTCGAACTGATCCAGGAAATTCTATAAGTGGCATGTGTGAATATGGACACTGTAGATAAAAGATTTCAGAGCCAACAGAAGCGGTAGCCTGTATTGGATCTGGTGTAAAATAACATGGTGATTGTGCAAACAAATTAAGAAAAACTTCTGAAGGCAAATTCTCGGGCTCCTGTGGATCTTATGAACGCTCTCCCATTGACACTAATAGAAAACGTTTCAGCTTCAATGCGGATTAAATGAAAAAATTAATGAAAGAAGTGGTTGACAAAGACCCGACAGGACGCGAAAGAAAATCTCATCGAGACATGGTAAATCTTTAGTCGTCTCTCAACCAACTCTCAACAAATGTAGTTAACCTAACGTCGCAAGTGACAAAAAACAATATATTCTAGCCTCTCAGTGCAATAGTAATTTCGTGTCAACAAGATTTCCAGAAAATATTTTCAATTTAAATGAATGTTAAACATTTTTTTCAATTTTTCGTATATTTTGAAACATTTTAACCGATCACAGTGAGCTCCAAAGATGTGTAGTGACTTGGTTTCATAAAAAAAAAAAAATTATTTGGTCATGACCTCGATTTTGTCACATTTCTTGAGAAAAAAAATCTAGCATCTCCTGCATTTTGGGTATAATTATAAAAGGGACGTGTAAAAAATTTATTTTATGTCTATGATATTGCTGATGACGAATCTGAATTCAGATTTGCAAAATTGAAAATGGCCAATACAATATGGGTGTTTCAATGATGAAAAAGTGTATAAATGTTAGTAAAAATGAGACAAACCGATCTAATATGGCGGACCAAACACTTGGAAAATTTATACATGTTTCTAAAAATCACTGCATTGGGATTATTTTAGGCTGTGATTCCGAATCTGAGTCCAGATTTGGATAATTCGAAATGGCTCATACAATATTGCAGAAGAACAACTTGAAAAAATTATCAATGTTTCTAAAAATTCGGTACATTTAAATTATTTGCGGCTCTGATTCCGAATCTTAGGCCAGATTTTCTTAATTTAAAATGGCCAATCAAATATGGTCGACGAAAAACTTGAAAAATTTATAAATCGTAGTAAAAATCAGTACCCGGGGTTTTTTTGTTGTTTTTGTTTGGACGCTGGTTATGAATCTTATTCCTAATTCAATTTTTATTTTAAATAAGTCAAAAACCTTTCTTATAAATATTTATAAGCCTTTCAAACTTTTAGTCCGCAATTTATCATCAGCCATTTTGAATTTTGAAAATCTGATTAAAGATTCGTAATAAGCGACCGTAATTAGGTGTTTTTGATCCATTATATAAATAAAAAATTTAAATAATCCGGGGTTTTATACTGAACAACCCAATCAAAAACTCGCTGACAAAGGGTCCCACGAATTTCGAAGAACACTCTCGGTAATTATAAGAATCTTTATTAATCCTTGTTTGTTTTTATTTTTTTGTTGCACATGTAACCGAGATGGAGGCGCCACAGTGAGAAATATGAGTTAACCAATTTCAAATGAAACCTAAACTCCCACCTAATTTAGTTGGCTGCGCCAGCGCCACTTACCGAAGAGCTACCTCTCTAGGAAGTCATACTTTGCACGGTGCCCCGTGCTAAAATCGGTTATTATATCTCGACGTAAAGTACTACTCTTTCACCGAAATGTACTCTAACTTATATAAAAGTACATTAGACAATTTAGTGTATAATTTGAGCAATGTTGCTAAGAGAAAAAATGTTAATTTCTTGAAAGTAGCTATTTCTCGGGGTGCATTTCCGAACTAGCACGAGTCTTCTGACTTTCCAGATCAACCAAAAATTGTCACGTTGTTACTCAGCAGGACGGGATTGGGTAACAGGCTAAGCAAAATCGATTATCGAAATCTCGATAAATGGCTATGTTCAGGGCGATGCAAATAACCTCACTCTTGGTTTGCGATTTGACGTGTTCGGCTGCGTCCGTCTGTAAAGGAATAAAACTTATAATTTTGAATTGAAATGGAAACGAAATCCATATTAGGATGTCCGCTGAAGAGGAAGTATAATTTAGTTCTTTTAATTTGTGGCGAGAGTGACGGGGTTAGCCGACAATTTGTATGTAATTGATCGTTTGTTCCGGCAAAATTTCCCATGCTTGGTTAAATCCTGTCATAGATGCTATTTGGTTCGAAGATTCTGGTCTCGATAATTCTTTTACTATTTAAGACACCTCACGTTCCCCTGTAGATTTTTCGAAGCCATGACTCGAAGTTATTCCTAACAGGTTAAAATTTGGAGTTTGCGTTTGAAAACGTGGAGATCTGAATCGATCATTATGATCTTAGCCTAACTACTGAAATGGATCTTTGGCTTATCGGATGGGGGAATTGATTTGGCTCTCTGTAATTTAGAATTAGCAAATACTGGTTCACGCACCGCTAAATGTCAACGCCTAAGACGACAAATTATTTTGCTTCTTGGATTCTCACATCGATCCTCGAGTTCTATTGCATCTTCTCGGGCTGTGTGAAATGATATCGCGAATTTACTTGACCTCGATGACGGCTCTAGCGAATCAGTAGATGAACAGAATTGACACGTTGTTTAGGTGGGGGCACACAATTTGACCCGGGTCCTAACAATAATGAAACCAAAATTATTAGCACTACAACAACGTTAGTTACTCCTACAACGGGTACAAATAGTATGGTAACCTATTCTAACCTAGGTCAGGCGATTACTACCCCTCGAGTAGTACCTACTAGTTGCATAATAACGCAGGAAGTAGCAACGACCTTTGCATTTGCAAACATTGCCGGGACTTGGCAATATTTTTTGAACTCGACCAATGAAAATATCCCTCTGTCTCTTTTACAGCGAAGCCGTCAACAACAAGCCCTCTAAATTCTCTAAATTCCCAAGAAACTCCTAATAGTACTAAAATACTTTTCACCACTTCGGATAATTTGGAGAATAACACCACGTTCATCAATCCTAATTCAACTTCAAACCACAATACCGTGAAGCCTAAAAATCGAAAAGAAGAACCGTCTAGACATAATCCCTTTTTCCATCCTATGGAACTAAAAGATTACCCACCACACTGGGAACTACCTAGGGACCTCGGTTACACAACTCGACGTAAAATTCCGGTAAACACAAAACATTGCAATCTCGAAATAAATAAAGAATCTTAGAATCGGGAAATTCAAAATGAGGATTTTGCTAGTTTCACTCGGTATGAAGCGGATCTCAAAGACTCCCCCCCCCCCCTCTTGAAGAGACTTAGGAAAAATTTTAGATCAATGGAAAATTTCCTATGATGGTAGCCCCACTTCTAGTGTCGAGGGATTTTTAATACACGTAACCGATTGCCGAGATATTACATACGTAACCGATGAGAAACTTTTAGGTTTAATGTTAAAAATAATAAAGGGGGTAGCATCGGAATGGTTTCCAAATATTAAGCGGTAAAAGAATTGGATATCGTGGAACTCCTATGAACCATTATTCAAAGCGCGGTTTAGTAATGATGACGCAGAGAATTGCATTAAGGCTCAAATTAAGGATATAGCGCAGGGCAGCTAGACTATGCCTACGAC
This sequence comes from Andricus grossulariae, assembly GCA_011634705.1. Lineage (NCBI taxonomy): Eukaryota > Metazoa > Arthropoda > Insecta > Hymenoptera > Cynipidae > Andricus > Andricus grossulariae. The sequence continues at coordinate 279,674,500 of JAABKJ010007545.1, forward strand.
GGATTAGATCCCTGTTACTATGGCATCATCTGCCGATACGATTTCTGTTCATTCGAGCAACTATCGAGAATAGGTTGGGGTTGGAAAAATGCTTGGTGTAGAAGAAAGCAACATGAACCACCTCCACTTCCGAAACACTCGTTTTTACCAAAATTGGCCTGCAAACCACCAATAACATATAATAACCTGAAAAAATACCGACGTCGTGAAGGACGAAGAGGAAACTGTGTCCACGTTAAAAGCCGAGGAAACCAACGAGCAAAAATTTAAACCGAAAGTTAATGGTAAAGGGGCGCAGAAGTCGAACCCTAATGGGGGTCCTAAGTATAGAAGAGGGGGGGGGGGATTCAGTCAGATAAAAAGGCTCTCGACGAGGCTACCCCACAAAAAGCGATTGAAAATCCCGGTATTAGGTCTGAACAAGTTTGCTTTAGGTATAACCAACTAGAACATTTGCTGATAGGTTGCTTAAAACCTAGGAAATTGGTATGCTATGCCTGTAAAACTGAAGGCTACACAACTAAAACTAGTCCAAACTGCTCAGCGAACGGGTAGGAGAAGCAATAAGAACGGTCTGTACTGCCTCTCCCAAAATAGAGACCGTGGCGAAAAATCTTACTGTTGTTTCTAGACCCAAGCCTAAAACAATATAAAATTACGTGGATTTCACCGACTTTAAAGGCCTATATTTATCGAAAGATCGCCTTGATTTCTTTTTCGGGATTTCGATCCGGGTATCATCAGCCCAAACCCAAGCCGAGGAACTAATTATAACGGCAAACCCTAGTTGTAAAAGTATTACTATATTCTACGCCACAATTGATATGGATACATTCCTTCTAGTTCCGCGAGAAAGACTTATGGGACAATCCGAACAACCCTAACCTAATTACTCGCGACTTGGAGAAAATTCAAGTAATTAGGGAAAAACTTACGGAAGAGGAATTAATCAGTGGTATTGTAGAAATAACGGAAGTAGCTCGAAGAGTGCATGTTACCGCGATTATCTGCTCTAGGCCAGTAGACAAGGAACAAGGAGCGAAAATGATACATTTTTTAATTATTATTTTTTATCTTCAAATCAACAACTTAATTAGGCATATTTTTGACGAAAATGAATGACAAAGTATCCAAAGAATATAAATAATTTACAGGATATCGAATCTAATTGTTATAAACAAATTATTCGAACAAAATGTCAACACATTGGAAATTTCACTTCCAAGTATATTTGTGAGTTGAAATTGTTTGATTTTATCAACGCGATCACGTTTGATCATGAAGATTTGTTGTATGGAATAATTTGTTTATTTTATAAACAAACTATGTAAACTAATGCATAGTTTAGGCATTTTTTGGCAGAAAGTAATCAATTTTCTTTCTTAGTACCTTTAAATTCTATTTGTGGTAATATTTAGTGATTAAAATTGGTTATTCGATATTATCTGTTTATTTTATAAACAAAAGCATATTTTGATCATTTATAAACAGAAAGTAATAGTTTTTCTTTCTAATCGTCTTCGAATTACATAAGTGGTAAGGTGTAGTGACAAATAATTGTCAATCGATATTATTTGTTTATGTTACAAACAAATCTTATAAACAAATGCATAGCTTGACCATTTATAGATAGAAACTAATCGTTTTTCTTTCTAATCGTCTTCAAATTACTCAAGTGGTGATATTTAGTAACAAAAAATTGCCAACCAAAATTATTTGTTTATGTTATAAACAAATTCATAGTTTGAGCGTTTATAGATAGAAAGTGATCGTTTTTCTTTCTTATCGCCTTCAAATGACATAAGTGATGATGTTTAGTGAAGAAGAATTGTCATTTGATATTATTCGTTTATTTCATTAACAAATTCATAGTCTGGCCATTTGTAGACAGAAGGTAATCTTTTTCTATTATATTCTTCAAATGATATCACTGGAAATGTTTTGTGATGTTCTAAAAGAATTAGATTTCAAGTTGTACTTGTCAATCATTTCAATAATTTGAGGATACATTTCAAATTCATTCTTGCTCCACTTGAGACGCAATTAATAGATCAGATGAGATGACACATGGAGCTTATGTATTAAATCTTCATTGGTCGAAATTCGAGAGCAATTTTGTGTGTTGAATTCTCTGAACCGCTTGAAAAATTTGTCACGAAACGATTTCACTCTGTTCTTGTATATAGTGTATATATGTTTTGTTAAGTTATTAATATAGGATGTATATAGTTGTATATAGTGTATATAAAGTAAGGGATTTTAATATGATTGACGACCTTCACGTGGCGCATCCTGGGAAAACATGAAATGGGTTTGGCGAATGTCAGCAGTAAACGAAGAGAAGTATTTTTCTATCTCCATGCTTAGAATCAATCGACACTGTGAGTGGGGAATTCACGAGAAAATGTGCTTTTAGTCGAACGGTGATGTTGCATTTGGTTTTTATTACACTATTGCGTATAAAGTATTGCGTCATAAGCTTAAAATTAAGTTGGCCCCTCAGCACTTCCTTTAAAAAAATTATTTAAAAACTTTAATAATTTTTTTATTCCCTTATAATCAACAGAATTGGTTTTTGAATTTGCTTCGTAACCTCTTTACTACCCTCTATAACATATATTCAAGCCATCAAGATCTGTCAAGCCGTTTTCGAGAAAATTTGATTTTTCCAAATTTGTTTATAACTTTTGTCAAATTCTTCTTTTTGAATTGATACTTAGGGTAAATTTTTCTTATAGGGGTAGATTTTATTATTAGGTTTATTATTTTAATTATTTTATTATGCATTTATTTATTTATAATTTATTATTGTATTATCACCTTTTAGGGTAGCACTTTCCCCCGCAATATGGTTCACATCCGAGCGGGGGCACCCAGGCCATGCGTATCCTGCTATGTCCTTTATAGAAAATCAGTAGTAACATGTAAATCACATTCTTTCGAAAAATTACCAACCCGTTGGTGGAGGACTTGGCTAAGCAGCTACCCAGAGGTAGTATGAAAGGGAAACATGAGGAAAGGGTACAAAGAGAGAGTGCGGCTATGGGTCAGTGAATTAGGAGAAAAATGGAGCCTACCTGACAGGCAACTGCCTCTAGTCAACAGTTTGAAGCTGTTCGAGTTAGAAGCATTTGAAGTGCGTCCTGGGTATCTGTATACCCAGGTGCTCCAAGATACGTTCAAAATCTCCTCAACATTTTTTTTTCCAACTATATTCAAAGTTCCTCTTTCTTGGGAGAGATCTGATTGCCAGAGTTCAAATTAGTGTTCCATCAAGATTCAAACTGACCTAAAGTTGTATTTCCAAAACAAGGATCAATCGTGTTTTGACTTTAATTTGAGTGTCACTCATAGATTCATCACCATACACTTACCGAATTATGACGATGCTTTCCAAACATGAATGGCCAAGTTTTCTGTAAAATTTAATGCACACTCTTTGAACCGTCATCCTGAAATGCGACGCGTACATGGTTAGACGTTTACGCAACTGCATACACTAATAAACTAAAGATTCGCAAATCAATGACTATTATTGGGTGGTCTCACATAGATCCCCCTTAAGTGATAAAGATATGTTTTTGACAATCGCACAACTAGGTACAAAGTTAGAGCAAAAGGTCGGATACTTTCCAGACAGACCTTGTAAACAGCATCGCCGCGCCGCTTGTTCAAACTATTATGCCTGGTAAAATAAGTATAGACGAATATATAGTAGAATAGGAGAAAAGTTTGTTTTGCTTTTAAATTTACATTTTTTTATACATTGACCGTGATTCCACTAAAATAATACGCAATTTAAAAAAAGGAGTTCATATTCACTCAACCTGTTCCCCCACACACATTCGCCATTTTCAGATTGCAAAATAAATATACTTTTTTATGACATAAAAACTGCTAATACTACCTTATAGGTGGAAGTATACAGTTCATGATAACTACAATTTTTGTGATTTTACCCAACTTCAAGGAAATACGCAAAAAAACGCAATTTTTTCCATTTTCGATAATTTTTTCAAATTTATTTTGTATACACATTTACTGTCTTTTACCTAATCAAAGTTTCAATAAAAAACTTATACAACTGTATTCCTGACATGCTAAATATTTTCTTTCGACCTTGTAAAGTTAAAAAATTTGAATTTAAAATATTTTTCATCTCTGAAGTAAGTTATGGGTAGCTACGTACCCAGGTGCGCCTTGAAAGATACGCCAGAAAAGTTGCGCCACCAGAGCGTGCATACAAATCAAAAAGCGATGGTAACGTATGTATACTTATGTCTTGATGTAAGGTATTTGAATGAAATAATTGAGTCAGAACATGACGGGCCATCCTATATTGAGGATATTCTGTAGAAAGATGAGGAAAAAACAGTTTTCAGTAGCACAGATCTCATGTAATGTTTTTTCTAGATTACTTTCATAAAGGAGTCTGAAAACATACTGCATTTGTTTTTAATAGCAGACATTAACTGTTCTGCAGGTTTTTATTGAGAATCAAGACTGCGAGTAATTGTTTCGTGAGTGTTTTATATACAGTTTTTCGTGAAAACTTACATCAAAGACTTTCAATGAACGTCTTGGTCATTTACAAGGGGAGTACGAGTAACAGAGAACACTAATTTTAATAATCTTTTGTGGGCGGAGAGGGTCTAATATGAAATGTAAAAAAGCTAAAACCGTTTGTTTACATAGAAAGCGGTTTACGAAAAAAAGTGTTGAGAAGAAATCCATGCTAAGCAACTATTGGTGGAATTGTAGAACGTTCGAGGTAACTGCGGTAGAGCATTGGTCTAGATTCTAGGCTAGAGACTCTGCGGACATGCGCTGGTGTCCTTGAACTTTTCAAAAATTCATTTTCTTATTCTTTTTTTCAATTATTTAACCATGAATGTACATAAAGATCATAAAATAATAATAAATAGAAAAAATACATTTTTAAAACCGAAGAATTATTGTTTCTGACACAAAAAGTTGTTTATGATTAGAAAGATGTCTGTTATATATAATAAATAATTTATAGCCAATAAGCATAATTATTTTTTTATTTGTCGACGTTTTTACCAGCGAAAAATTAGTTTAAAAAAATGATACGCATGAAAGAAAACTGAAAATACACAGAAACATGGAATTAGTTTCCTCGGATTTGCTATATTCCTAGAAATAATGGGCCCAGCAGTTTCGTGATGAGAGGAGCCGCGGGGCCAAAAGAGAGGCCAATGCAAGCTATACCCGAAACCGTAATTTAATCCAGGCCCCTGTGTACCTAACATATAAAGGACGTTGCTACGCGTACTGCAATTGGGGTACGAATAACGGGATTTTTACGGTACGAATAGCCGGATTTTTTCGGTGCGAATATATACTGTCAGATAGACAAGCGGGAGTATTGATATTAGAATAAAAATGCGATAGTATGTGTAGAAAATATTATTTATGTGTTAAAAGCATGGATAAAAACATCAACTTTTTTTCAACGTGCCTATTAATTTTTCGCTGATAAAAACGTTAAAAAACTGAAAAATAATGTTTATTATTAACCAGAGGGGCATACAATTACAAAATATTTACTTGGAACAAGACTCGAAATTTGCACTGATAATGTGGCTCTGATTTTTTTTTAGAAACTCAGTTTTACAATTCTGAATTGTCTAGATGGCAAGACTATCGAAAACTATAGTTTAAAAAATAACATCATTTCCCGTTAACCATAAAAGTGGAAATAAATAAGGATAAAAATTATTGTTTTTTTTCACAATTATGTAGGTCATGATGGGCTTAAAAAACGATAAAAGTATTTCAGAAAATCTTTTTTTGGAAGGGATTAAATAGGTCTGCGAACAAAATAATAAAAACTTGCAATCTATGCCCAAAAACTAAGCACCTAAATATAGTAATTAAAGGCGAATTGCAACCCATTATTACTGAACAACCAAATAAAATAATTTCAGTTGATTTTTACCTAACCGTTTGCTACTTCACGATCAGGAACTATACTCATATTTGCAATGAAAGATCTTTTCTCGAAAACTAATGAGACTTTAGACTAATGCTAATACGCGTACCTGCTTGGCGAAATTAAATAATCACTATTTTGTAAAGAATGGCAAACCGCAAGGAATACTTTGGGATCACGATACGCAGTTTTATTTGCCAAAATGGCAGAGTGATTTAAATGAAGTGGGGATTTAAGTTTGCTCCTAAAGCATCAGTCATCCTTAGTTCATTACGACGGAAAGGACAGTACGAGAACTTTGTAGGTTTTTCCGTATAAATTGTTCTTCCCGTCATTCAAATTGGGCAAACTATATCAGTAAAGTTGAAGCTTGGCTAAATGTTGTAATTAATGACAGCACAGGTATGTCTCCTTGTGAACTTCATTTTTGGTAAACAATTAAGAGACAAAATTGCTTTAATTTTACGTATTAAAGATAAATATCTAGTTCCGCGCGAAATATAAATGCAAAATGTTCGGAAAAGAATGCATGTTGAACCGATAATGCTCGTTGCTCGTTCGTGATCGTTCGTTTCTTCATTTTTTATTTCCCGATCAAACTCTGTTCGAAATTTGACATTTCTCGCGAGCATACAAATTTCCTGCAAATGTAACCCCTGGAAGGAATAAATTCTTCGCGAGGTTAGAACGCAGTGGAACACGATTTAATTGTACAAGAGAACAGCTTTATTATAACCGTGTAGTGTGAGCGTTACAGAGCGACTGACCTGTGTGTCTGGTGTGTGATGGTATGTGATTGTCTGTGCGAATGAAACAAAAGTAGTGGGGGTCAAGGGTAGTAGTGCCAACTGAAGAAACAAACATAAAGTTAGAGAGAATTGGGCATCTAACACTTCCCCTCAATTTCGATTATCTTTATGAGACCCAAATTAAACAGATACTGACAAATTTAACATTCTTTGAGTCCCAACACAAATCTTAACAATCTTCAAAACACAACACAAATTTTACAGTCTTTGAATCCCAACACAAATTTAACAGTCTTTTAGTCCCAAACCACGAACACAATTGTCAAACTTTATTCCCGATAAAGGCTTGGTTAGAACATCTGCTGTCATTTTTTCAGCAGGTAGAAACTTGGTGATTAGTGGATAAGCCTGAATCTCTTGACGAATTAAATGATGCTTGATGTCCACTTATTTGGTTCGAGAGTGGAAGACAGGATTCTCGACCAATTTTTCAGCAGATTGATTGTCGTTGAAGATGGTGATCTTTGACAATGTGTCAGCTTACATATTCGGCCTCTGTAGATGAAAAGGCTAAAATTCTTTGTTTGCGTGTGGTCCAAGATATTGTTGCGCCGGACAACGAGAAAACGTACCCGGAAGAAGACTTTCTATCGTAGGTGCAGCTTCCCCAGTCCGCGTCAGCATGTCCGAGGATTTCCTCGTCGTCCTGCGTGTAGATCAACTTTCGGTTTATAGTACCCTGGAGGTACCTCAGAATCCTCTTCGCGGATTGCCAGTGAGCTTTGCCGTCGTAGCTGTTGAACTGGCTCAGCATGATCACGGGATGAGCAATGTGTGGGCGTGTCCCAATGGCAATGCACATCAGGGCCCCAATGAGTTCGAGGTAAGGATAGCGAGTCACGTTTCCTTTAGTGTCCGTTTCTCGTTCAAGTTTCGTGCCGGCTGCCAACGGAAACTTGACAGCCTTACTTTAAGCGATGGAAATCTGATTCTTCTTCGGCTCCACTAAAATTCCAAGACATTATTTGATATTTCCAAGGTCTTTCACCTGGTATTCGGACGAGAGTCTAATTTTGATTTCGTGGACTCTTTCCGGATCGTTGGATGCTATCACGATGTTATCCACGTAGATGAGTACGTAGGTACTTCCCCTGAAACGATGATCTACGTGAACACAGTGGTTGCACGTCGTCTGCGACAACTCGAGTAATCTGAGAGTGCTGCTGAGTTTGCGTGCCATTGTCTGCCAGCCTGACGTAAACCGTAGAGCGCTTTGCGAGGTTTACAGACCTTGTCTACGAAACTCAGTTCACGAGGCGTACATACATCGGTTGCTCCATGTACACGAGAGTGTCCATGTCTCCGTTGAGATATGCTGTGGTGATATCCAGCTATGTCACTTGGAGTACGAGTTCAGCGGATAGTGCCAGTAATAGTCGGAATGAATCCAAGCGTGCTACTGGGGCAAATGTGTTGGCAAAGTCAATACCGGGCCGCTGAGAGAATAAACGTGCAACAATTCGCGCCTTGCGTCGATCTAAGGTCCCGTCCGGATTTAAGTATCGTTTGTCACCACGCACTTTATTTCCGAGTAGATCGCGTAGACCCACTCTTCTTGGTCTTCACTCTTCAAAGCGTCGTTTAGAGGCACCTCGATAGCGGTCATTACCGTGCAAGCGTCACCATTGGAGTTTTCGGCATTTTCGTTGACTGGAAGCTGGAGGGGTTCTGATTGTTCCTCCCTGCTTCTTCCGTCTTCGTTAATCGGAGGTTCGTCGATCACTTCCTCGTTGTATTGCTTTCTGGGACGTCCTCTCTTACCGGTTTTTATCAATTTGGGCCCTCCACGGAGCCTCATTGTATTTGTTAGTGTGGCTGCACCCGCTTCGTTATCGGTGTCGAAATATTCATGTAGAAATTCTTCAGGTCGAGGTTCTTCGAGTTGAAGTTGTCTTTCAAATCCATTGTAAGGCTCAAGGTCATCTTCATTATTGCGTGCGTGACGTGAGCCTCGACGTGTTGAATTTGATATTTCATCGGATCGGTGATTCTGGCGTCCATTACTATTTCCCTGAAGGTGCGGTTTTCGAGTAAAGGCTGTGAGCAGGTACGAAGTGGGGCGTCTTTCCCAGGGAGTTCGCCCTGTTCCTTAGATGGATGGGATTGAAATTCATTCGAGAATTTAACGTCTCCTGATATGCGGCTCTTGCTTTCGTCCGCTATATAAATGCGATAACCTTTGGATTGATCTCCGTACCAAAAAAAAATCCGGCAATTGCCTTGGGCTCAAACTTTCCTTTTCCCGGAGACTTATCAAGTACGAAAGCTCGTTTGCCGAACGAGCAGAGATGCGCGAAATCTGGCTTTTTCCCGGTCCATCTTTCCATGGGGGTTATTCCGTCAGGTAACGCCTTTGTGGGGCATCAGATTGAATCTGCATGCAATGCGCGGATTCGACCAATGTACGATTTTTACGCTCGGCTACACCGTTCTTATTAGACACATAGAGTGCCGTAAGACGCTGTCGGATACCCGAATCCTTGAGTAAATCCTCCATTTCCCTTTTGACGAACTCTCCGCCATTGTAGAACTGGATCGCTTTAATCTTGCACCCGAGTTGGTTTTCAACGAGATTATTATAATCTTTGAATTTCTGCACAGCTTCGCTTTTGTTTTTCAGGAAATATACGAGACATACTCTGCTGTAATCGTCTATAAAAGTTATAAAGTAGCGTGCACCCCCCGATGAGTGCGTCCGCATCGACCCGCAGGGGTCTGTATGCACCAGCTCCAGAAGCTTCTTGGAGAAATTTTCGCGGGGTCCAAAGGGCATGCCAAGCATTTTTCCTAAAATGCATGCCTCGCATTTGATTTCATTGACCGTTGTCTTGAGCTTCAAACCGTTCACATTCCCGTCCTTGGCGAGTATTAACAGGTCCCGGGCGTTAAGATGTCCTAGGCGGGTATGCCACATTTCGACGTCGATCTTGTGTTTCGCATCTTCAGACATGACATTCGCCCGTTGTTCGCGTGCGCGGAGGTAGAATAGGTCCCTAATGCGTTCGGCGACGAGCCTTTTTTTACCGGATTGATCTGTCACGACGGCGCGTAATTTCTAAAAAGTAACTTCGTGTCCACGATCCACTATTTTCGCAATTGACATGAGATTCGATCGTACTTCCGGCACATGCAGCGTGTCTTTCAACGTAACAACACTGTTCGAATTGTCCGCGGTCTCGATATGTACGTCACCTTTTCCGATTACGCGAGTTTCCGAATTATTCGCAAGTTTCAACGTTCCGTCTTCAGCACTCGCGTTCACGAAAACACTCTTATCGGAATACAAATGTGAGGTGCATCCAGAGTCTAAATACCAAAGACTGTTCGTACCTTTCGACTTTCGAGCATTGAGGGTGAAATAAAAACAATGGGCCTCATTCGAATTTTCTTTATCGTTATTTGCTTTTATATTCTTCTTCGCCAACACTCGCTCTCTTTGTGCCCCTTTTTGTGACAATAACCGCACTTGTACCGAACTTTCCCGTCCGTTTTCGTTTTGTATTGATTACTGTCATTTGCGTCACAGCTGTTATGTTAATGCATATGCATTTGAATTGGTTGAAGTAGAAAACGAAAAGAAGATTAAAGGAAAGTACAATAAAAGATATTTGCAAAAGTACTACGCGAGGGATGACTGATTTTTTCTCTACCTCAAGAGGAAATTAGCTAGATTAAGTGACTAGGATTTGTAGCAAATAAAATAACAAATATATAAAATGTAAATGTGATAAAAGAAAGTTAGATTTAGTAGAATGTTCATAAAAAGATGTGAAAAATGTGTGGAACCGTAAAAAATGTATTAATTGATGGACTATGAAGGCATAATTCGTAATGATTTGTTCATAAAGACAAGACTTATATTATCCTTATTGTTTTTGACTACAAATGTTCTAACTCAGCACAAGCACAATAATAATCTGAAGATCAACCTCATCGATTGCTGGTTACCAACTTGATGAAATTTCTATTAATGCCTTATGTAACAAGTCACGTTATAAGGCCGAGAATGATTAGAAGGGAAGGAAGGACGAGGAGTAAGTCAAAATCCTCAGATCCACTGTTAAACCCGGTGTAACCGGTAAATAGAATAATTGTTCTCCTCAAGTACTCGTTTATGTAATTTTGTAAAAAAAAATTCCACTACACCGGCCGACAAAAATGACATGTTTTTTGTACTCAAAGACCGGACTATGTGACCCCGAAGGCTTTCGTTTTCCTTAAACCGAATTCGTTATCCAAATTTTTCCTATACATCATGTTTTTGAGATATCCTAACCTAAATGTGCAAAAATGACTATTTTTAGCCATATTTGAGGTAATATTACACGATCAGCAATTTCTTTCTAAAAACTGCTAACGCCATCGTTTAATATTTCTTTTCACCTTTCATTTACATTTTTAATCATCTAAAGCGGATTTTTTCCCTCCGAGATATGACACACTAATCATTTCAGTTTCTCTTCAACTTCTTTGCTACTTTTTCATTGTGGAATTGAAATGATTAATGTGCGATATTTCGAAGAAAACTAATCGGTTCAGGACGGTCGAAAATGGAAGATAGAAAGTAGTACTAAACAATTGCCGTAGCAGTTTCTAGACAACAATTGCTAATCATGTTATATTGCCTCAAATATGGCTAAAAATAGCCATTTTTGCAACTTTAGGTCAGGATATCTCAAAAACCTGACCGCAGTCACAGGGATGCCTTGCGACTGCAATCTGCACTAACTACATCTGAATCTAGGAGCTTCACCTTTTTGAACCAGGATTGTACTGGAGAAGGAACATCCTAGCATCGGTAAAAGAAAGACCAACAACATCGACGATTTTAGAAGCTTCTATACAATTTATGTGCTGAGGTAGACCTGTTATTCTTTTTTATTTTTGGTGTACTAAGTGTCCTTTTGGAGACTTTATGCTTTATATATTTAACGAATTGATTTATGTGTGCGAATACATTCAATTTCGACTGTTTCACCCGATTAATAGACGTATTAACTAGATCATTCTCGATTTATTGATTACTAGTGAAGTAGTAAAGCGAGATGACGTTGAATGTGGATTATAAATGTGAGTTATACCGTTTGATTCAATCTTGTAGGTCTCCATGCAGTACATATTTTTTGTTTCAGAATTCTTTTTTCATTGGACCAACTCTTTTCGATAAAAATAAAAAAAAAAGGGTAAAAAAAGGCAAATACACAAATTAAAAACAAAATTTGTCTCCCTTAAATTCATAATGGAAAAAGTTGACTAAGAAAGTTAGAAAATTGCAAACATTTTCTGTTGTCATATTTAACATGAAAGTTCAAGAATACGCAGCGCTTGCATCAGAATATTTTTTTTTACCTATGATTACAAATATTTAAATGCACTAGAAAGTTATGACTGCGTCTTCATCAATTTTGATATTAACAGATAACATAACTCATACTGAGTTGAAAAGGGTGATATTTAAAATAAGGGTTCAATATTTTGGAGTTAACGAATTCAAAAATCACTTCAAAGTCTGTCTCTCAAGTTTTTCATCCCGTCATCCGAAGTTATTATCTTAGGTAGATGATTCGTAGCCAAGTTTATACCTTCTCTAGTCTGCTCCATAAGTATCCTTTACAATAGTGTGAAGCATGGAATCTATTTATCACCCAGAACCCTGAGCCATACGGTTTTCTTCATCTCCTTTAAAAATGGCGTTTACCTTCACTTCCATAAATGACCATTACACTGATTTTTGAAGAGATCTGAGTTTTAATGGATTTAATGTTTTATTAATAACCATTAAAAAATTACAAGAAAAATACGCTTATTAGCTGCTTCGAACAAAATTTGTGTATTACAATGTATTATAAGAATAATTATTGTTTTTGAGTAATCATATTTTCTCTTGAAACTTGAGAATATTTGCCTGATTTTCAAAGGTCTACTCTGATCCTTCTGGATGACAAGTCAATTCATTCATTAATTTTAAACAATATTCCAACTTACTTGAATTGACTACAGATGACTATTCGGGCTTACGTCGTCCGAGACTTGGATACCTGGAATCTTGAAGCCACTGCAGAGAGGTATAAGATTTACATCTCGAACTGTTCCTTTTCCTCCACACAGATGAAAGTCCAGGTAGTAATAGAACCTCGTTTTGACCTAGCAAGAAATGCACGATTTCGGGATTTTCCGAGAAATTTGACATGGATCGATGAACACCTTCTTTTAATGAGAAAAAATTATGGACACTTATTTAAACTTTGCAGATATCTTGTACACATGTGTAGCAAGCGTTCCACGACGTCCCTCTCTTCAGGTGCAAAATTAATTGTACCAAATTTAGAGCTGAAGATCGATACTAAAACCTTATTAACTATGCTGATATTAAACTTATCGCAATCTTTGTTTACATTTTAGGTGGTAGGTAACCTGGAAAAATGCTTATAGGGACAATTTAGGTTCACTGGCATCAAGAGAAGTATTAATGAATGAGGGAAGAATAATTGTTTTAAAATATTCTATTCTCTCTTTTTTAGATTAACGGCTAACTATACAAACATAGTTAAACAAATCTTTTTTGTGCAGAACATGATGCCGAACTTTTTTCTTTATTCAACTCTTTTTCACTAAAATTAACCCCTTCACGAAAAGCCAGAAACGCTAAATGCTCAAATGTGTTCCAACCATATTCGCCTATTTGCTTGTTAGTTAAGTTATTATGCTAGTAAAGTCAATTTCTGGATGAGTTTCGATTAACCTCCCTTTGTTTTCATATCATAACGATATGCAGTCAATCCGAAAATAAAATATTATTTTGCAAATAAAAAAAATATATTTAGAATATTGCTCTTTAGGAAAGCATCAAAAGGTTAATTTAAGAGGTGCAACGACTCAGCGCCGCCACCAAGGCAAAATGAAAAAGGGAATACGCCATATTTTTTTTGCTCTTTTTTTTCTAATTTTAAGTCAACAAAATTTTTTGTTCTTTAAACTTTCGAGAAAAATATGGCGACGCTGGCACGACATCAACTTAGCGTCGCCACCTGTGAAAACACATTGAAAATCATTATAATCAGAGAACCCATTGGAGTAGATTTTTTTGTTATTTTTTTAAATCTCCGATCGCATTTATTCCGTGTCCCCAAAAACTACCCCTAAGTCATACATACCAACCCCTCATGATCAAAAATGTTCTAAAAGTGTAAAAACAACTTTAGATAATGTAAACATGATTCAGAACTTCAAATCGTTTGATGAATTCATTGAAATCGACCCTTTTTATAATTTACCCCCAAAAATTACCCTTAGACGTAAATGAATTTAGCGAAACTTACATATACTTATAAAAAACGAATCAAAAATTATAATATTACGAAAGCACTGTTACCGGAGACTTTTGCCTTTTTTGCTCTCCGATGGCCAATATTACCTGACACAAAAAACTATCCCTGACTGCAAAATATCAACATACCTTTCAACTTTCTTCTTCAACGTAAATGGATATATTCAAACATATTTCAATAGTTAAAAGTTTGTCATAAGGACAACCGCAGGATTTCGCCGGGAGCAGGTGCTAATCTTAAAAATTGCACCTGCACCCAGCGAAATCGCGGTAAAATTTCAGCTGTAACCACGTCTCACAACCGTGAGATGGGTGGCCAGTCTGCGACGGATATCTAGATATAAGATTTTCTGTAAATAGGTGTAAATAACTGTAAATAGTAAGGATAAGATTGTATAAAATATGTAGATAGAAGGATTGGAAGAAATGGAATACATGTAAACCCTCAGGGGACACATTATGAATAAAGAAGAAGAAGACTCGATTTGACAAATCCATCAAGAGTTAGCGTGGCTACAACATTCAGGTTACCATACATACAGACATACAGACAGACACAGACAACATTTTATGTTTTTCGGACTCTGTAAGTCTCGAAACGTAAAGATTCGTTAAAAGCCACAGATTGAAAATTTGGTCGATTACATTACACTCTCATGAATGAGAATGTAAAAAGTTATCGTTTAATAGGTCAAGTATTTTCTTATACGTCTGATATCATAAATTCACTCTATAAACGTTCTAAATATATTAAAATTAATTAAATCTTGCAACATCACATACGGGGCACGAAGACCGAAAAATTTGGTGGAGATGGTAACAGTTCTGGGTAATAGGTCGGTTACTTGATCGATAACGTAGAAAAACTCAGAGAGCTGGATATTTTTCGAATCTCTTAATTTTAATATTGATCAATGTCTTCATAGACGTACAATCCTGCAAATTTTGCTAGTTTATTTCCATAATTTAATATGTACTGAATTGTATAGTAAGTGTTTTTTCCAGAAAGGAAAAGCTCTTTAATTTACGATTAAATATAAATTTAAGTCAATACTGAACTTGAAATTTTATACACCTGTATTAAAATTTCAATTTTAAACAAAACACAGAATAGAAACCAATTAGAATTAAACTGTGAATTATGAAGGATTATATTTAACTAAAAATAAACTGAAAATTAAAGAAAACACTTTTAACTCTGGTTGAATTTTCATGGAGCAAAATTTCAGAGTTCAATAAATGATTTCTGTACAATTGCAGCTACTGTTGATTTCGTTCCTTCCTTCAAAATTTTGTTTCACCCTCCAAGTTAATTTGTCGATCCAGAAAATCGAGAAAAAAGTTGAAAATTATTTTTATTAAAACTATGTAAAGTTTTTTCTTGAGTTTCTTTGGTTTGGAAAATTAACTTGGGAGTATAGAATAATTTTGAAGCAAGAAATGAAATCAATAGGAGTTTTAATTCTTTAGAAATCGTTTCTGAACTCCAAAATTTTGTTTCATGTGAAGGCATCCTTGTACTATTGGAAAATTCTAAATCTTCACATATTTTTCCGTTACAAACCTTTTCCACACTTTTATATTCTTTATTTGTTTCCTAAATTTAATTTCACAATTTCTTAATTTAGAATAAAAAAATGAAATGAACTCAATCAATATGATTTTATATTATTGATCAATGCCTGTTTTAAATATTCGCGCCTTTGGTTCCTGTCAGTAAAGAAGATATCTGTTAGAAGCAATTGCAGATAGATACACGCAAAATTCAATTTTCAAGGAACAAGACGTTATCACTAGGTTTTTCCACATATTGAACTTTAATTGATAAGAAAACATTTATTCAGTGTTGATCATGTTTTGAGTAAGCTTTTTTGTTCAATTATACTCTCAAGGACTATCATTATATTGTATACTTTCCATTCTACAAAATTCATATTGTTGAAATAAGCCCGAAGTAATATGACAGCCACCGTGTCCCATGGTATGGGGCATACTATCCGAAATACATTACCCACGCATTAATTAAATGTTAAATAATTACGTATTCAAAAAACGGTTTTGAGTAATGACATATGTTACCTGATAATGTGAGCCTTACGCTAAAAGATACAAACATCAAAATCACATTTCAATAATAATTGATAGGACATTTCATTCAAAGTCCGGCGCCATAGCCGACTCTCCCCTAGTCTACTCACATAAATCGTAGTTGGACAAGAAATTATATTTCATACGGAAAATTGCTTACCAGTGAATATTACAAGGATCATCCTAAAAGTAAGTTTCACTATTTTCTCACAAGAGAACTAAAAGAGGTAGGAAGCTGCGGAAGGTCTTTAGATTTTCGTTTGGCTCTAGTCCGGTTGTAAAGTGCGTTCTGTGATGAAATTCCTGAACTGCTGCTCATGGTGAAAGTGTCATTCAAACTTGGGATGAACCAATTCAATGATTTGGTCAAGAGTACGGCACCGATCTTCATCCAAATTGCTGCGCACGGCCAGAATTGCGTCTTCGTGACTTGAGCTCGACGGGCGCCCGCTACGGAGCTCATCGTGGATAGAAACACGTCTTTCTGAGAATAATTTGATCACAGAACGCACTTCACAATCAGACCCGAGCAAAAGGTAGGTAGCCATGTTTGCAAATGAATAGGTTATAAACAATGCAATCTGGAGACTCGAATTTTTTACAGTGTTACCATTACATCCAAACAAAAATCTTGAGACCTTCCACAGCTTCCTACCTCTCTTAGTTCTCTTATGAGAAAATAGGGAAACTCACTTTCGGGATGATCCTCGTATTATTTTCCTTTTGTATGGTGAATAATAAAAATGATTTTTTGTAACGCATGTCCGGAATTGTTACTTTTCGAGGCATGTATAGCGTGCGGGAAATGAGCAGTTTTGAGATCATGACGAAAAGCAATTATAAAAAGACTTTCCAGCTGATGCGCTTGCGCACTTTGAGCAAGATTACCTTTTCTAGGTGCTGCGCGCATTTCGATTGAAAATTACTTTCCACGACTGACGGAATTATAATCGTACGTTAACGCTTGACAGACTGATTGAGAATAGTAATTGGAACAACTCGTAGTGATGAGTTACCATAAATTATTCATACCTTCAATTTTTGAAAGTTTTCGGTAATTTACAAATTTACTGAAAATTTGCAAAATTTTTAAGTTTTTTCTCAATTTCTAGTATTTCTCATAATTACTAGTATTTACAAATTTCGAAAATTTCCGGTAGTTCTCGGTAATTTTTGGTATATTTACCATAAATTTTCAAAGTTTCCGGAAATTTTATTTTTATTTTTTCATAACTCGTAAGTACGCTGTATTTCTTACAAAAAACATCGTGTGCAACAGTTTCTGAAAGTAGGCCATCGGCTAATCTTCGGGTCGTTTCCGGTTCGCCTTCAACTCAATCCACCTGTTGAACCGAAAAATTAAAAAAAAATGTAAATCATTTGTCAGGACGTTCCACGTAAAACAAACAAAAACATTTTCTGACGGAGCAAAAACTTTGGCTAATATACAATAGTATATAGCGCGCGTATTCATAGAATTCAAGGAATTCATGAAATTCAAGGTATCCACGGAATTCGAGGAATTCACGGAATTCAAGGAATCCACGGAATTCAAGGAATTCACGGAGTTCAAGGAATTCACGGAATACATGGAATTCACTGAATTATTGGAATTCTTGAAATACATGGAATTCACGGAATTCATGGAATTCGTGGGATTCGCGGAATTCAAGGAATTCATGGAATTGATGGAATTCTCGAAATTCATAGAATTCACGGAATTCAGTGAATTCAGAGAACTCTCGAAATTCAAGAAATACACAGAATTCAACGAATTCACGGAATTCATGGATTTCACGGAATTCACGTAATTCATGGAATTCGCGGGATTCAATAAATTCATAGGATTCTCGGCTAATTTTTGGGTCGTTTCCGGTTCGCCTTTAACTCAATCCACCTGTTGAACCGAAAAATTAAAAAAAAATGTAAATCATTTATCAGGACGTTCCACGTAAAACAAAAAAAAAACATTTTCTGACGGAGCCAAAACTTTTGCTAATATACAATAGTATATAGCGCGCGTATTCATGGAATTCAAGGAATTCATGAAATTCAAGGTATCCACGGAATTCAAGGAATTCAAGGAATCCACGGAATTCAAGGAATCCACGGAATTCATGGAATTCACTGAATTATTGGAATTCTCGAAATAAATGGAATCCACAGAATTCATGGAATTCGTGGAATTAAATGAATTCATAGAATTCCCGGAATTAATGAAATTTTCGTAATTCATGGAATTCACTGAATTCAAGGCATTTATGGAATCACGAAATTCATGGAATTCACGTAATTCATGGAATTCACGAAATTCGTAGAATTCATGGAATTTAAAGAATTCACGAAATTTAAGGACTTCACGAAATTTATGGTATTCACGGAATTCATCGAATTCAAGAAATTCATGGAATTGATGGAATTCAAGGAATTTACGGAATTCAAGGAATTAACCAAATTCAAGGAATTCAAGGAATTCACGGAATTCAAGGATTTCACGGAATTCATGGAATTCATGGCATTCACGGAATTCATGGAATTCACGGAATTGATGGAATTCACGGAATCCATGGAGTTCATGGAAGCCACGGAATTCATGGAAGCCACGGAATTCATGGAACTCACTGAGTTCATGAAATTCGCGGAATTCAAGTTATTCGAGGATTTCACGGAATTCTTTAGATGCCAAGACTTCTTAGAGCTCCTTGATCTCCGTGAATTCCTTGAATTTCATGAATTCATTAAATTACGTGAATTCTATGAATTCTGTGGATTCAAATAATTCCTGGAATTTTATGATTACATTAAATTGCGTAAATTCCATGAATTTCGCGAATTCCATTAATTCTGCGAATTCCTTGAATTCTGAGATTTGCTTGAATTCCATAAACTCCTTGAATTCCGTAAATTCTATAAATTCCATTAATTCTGTGAATTTCATTAATTCTGTGAATTCATTAAATTCCATGAATTCCATTAATTCTGTGAATTGCTTGTGCACAATTTTTGACTCATAAACTCTACAATACATGTATTGTAATGCTCGACGGTGATTTCAGGATTTACAACACTTACAATACATGTGTTGTATTTTCGTCATTCCAGTACCGTGTTTGCAATTTTACCTTACGCGTGTATTGCAGAAGTGTTGGAGAATTCCAAACATTTTTAACAGTGTAGAACTGCCTACTTTCAGCACTTGCAGTACAATATATTATTTTGCAACACCCACCTCAAAAGTGAGGACGTCCATGCCTTTAAATTATATGCAAAGTGCTTCAATCCAGCAGACTGTGCTAGAATAATATTGGCGCATGCGCACATTGAAACCCATCTACTTTGTGAATCGACGCAATGGACAAGCATGTGGATTTTAGCGGTAATACACGTGCGCACAGGCAATTGCTACTCGTGTGATTGCAGAATTTCCCTTCAGGTCTTCGCACAAGTCTACGCCGATTTTGCGCACAAGTATCACAAACAACTATTCTGGTACACACACTAGTGAAAATAAGAGAATTGTGAAGTGATCCGAAGGAGACCTTCCTACCATGATGTGCGATAGCGCGTATGTAGAGTGTATTTATTTTCCTCAGTGATCACTGATTATCCATGTAGGTAATGCGCGGTGTTGGATGTGCGTCTATTTTTACGTAAGGGGTTGTTACGTACCACAGAGGAGCGCTACCGACCGACAATGCATGAACGCCGCCCGAGGCCCATCAGCGCATTAACAATTATATTACGGAAGCTCACTGTTATGCGCCAACGAATTCATACGCGTGCTGAGGTTACAAGCCTAAGGCAAAACTATGGGGTGGAAGCTTGGAAAAATAAACTCTCTAAAAGAAACTCTCTTTCAACTCTCAACTCAACCTTCGACACTTCTTTTTATATATTTTTCGACGTCTTGATTAAACTGTTGTAAATAACGATTTTTATTTTGTTGTAAATCGACCTAAGGAGAGCAGAAATATTCACGTGTTCAACTAGCAATAATCTGTCTCGTAAAAGGCGGAAACCGTGTTATAGGGGAAACGAACAACGATACATAAATGATATTTTCTGTGTATGAGAAAATAAAACATAATTGCAGGAAATAAAAGTGCCCTCAACCAAGATAAAACAACCTCTTCAACAACAGATCTTTCTGAGTAGAAAAATTGTCTGCATAAAGTAGTAACAAATAATATAAAACCAGTGATTTCATGAAAAAGAGTTAACTTCATCTTGCTTGATACCACAATTTTTATGCTAAAATCAGAGGATCGTATTCTCGAGATTACAACGTAGGACTGATATAACAGCGGGTTTACAGTAAATTTACGAACGATAGATTGGCGGTTGTATGGCCAAAAAGAAAAGGGAAGGGGCGAACCAAATGATTAGTCTAGGCAGGACTTAATTAAACAACGAGGAAAGCCAGCTTAGTTCACAAAGTGACCACAGCGACTACCTAGATCTACCCCTTGCGAACAGAACTTCTGTCCATGTATGGTTCCTCCACGTAGGTGTGAACATAGTCTTGTCATTCAGAACTCTGTCACGATTTACAAGATCCATCGCTCCATTCATCGAATTGTCCCTTACTCTATCTACACTTCTACTCATTATATCAAACAGAAGAAGGAAGATCAAAATCATGTTTTCTGTTATTATTTTCAACGTTATATATTTTGTCTTATATCTTATATTTGATCTGAAAATGTATTTAATTTTTCTGCATATACCCATCTTTTGATCCTAAAACTTCTTATAAATTAAAAATACACTTGACACTTTTGAAATCGCCAAATTTTTACAGAACAAACTGGGGTTTCTAGTAGAACCGATTTTTGGTTTCAAGGGAGCTGCAACAAAAAGAAACCCTCATGGACGACGCCCCGTTCTATTCGATGGCCCTCTAGAAAATTATAACTGCAGCTAAACGAAACCTTTAGTTTTGACTGTGTTATTTGAACAAATAATATCGGAAAATGTATATAAACTACACTTCATAATCATCTTTTTTAAATCCTGCCAGACCTTAATTTAAGCAACAGTCAATAAAGTGCAAGAAAGAATTTGAATTAGGTATTAATGCTTCAAATATATAAGCTCTACCTGACAGCCTCTCCTAGATAGTATAATGCACAACCATACATTTAATTCATTAGGTTGATCGATAAAAAGTTTACCATTTCAGACGTGACATGACATGCGACTATAGTAAAACAAGAAAATTTCAACAACAAAAATTACAATATATGCAGAACAGATACAAATATTCAAAAATACGGAAAAAATGACAATTTGTTCGATTTATTTACAGTCTGTGGCACAAAAGTGTGGACAGCGTTACTCCTACTTCCTTGCTGACCAAATTTTCTGAGACTGAGCGGCTCAATCTATAGCGGCAATACCATTTTCAACTTTCCACAAGGTGCAGAGTCGGCTATGATGCTTAGTATCGTTGTCCTCTTGTAATATTCCGTTATTGTTCATGGGTCCGTACAATTTACTAGAAGATTCCAAATCTGCTAAGATGTTGCTTGAACCCAATAACAATAACTGAAGATTCGAAGAGGACAGCGATCTTAAGCATCGAACTCGGCTCTGCACCTCGTGGAAAGCTGAAAATGGTATTGCCATTATGGGTCGGGCCGCATAGACTCCAGACCTTAATCTTATTAAAAAGAGTTGGCCAGCAATGAAGCTGAAGCTTCATAAAAATGGTATTTACGATAAAAATAATTTACTCATCATCTTTGCGATATATGGAAGTTGTTCTTTTCCACTGTGGCCAAGAGTATCTGGTCGAAAGAATTCCTCGACGCTGCCAAGCTGTCATGGAAAACTGTGGAAACTTGATGACATGCTAGGTAAATATATTTTAGTAAAAGTAGCCTACTTTAAGGGTTCATTTTGGAAAATAAAATTTCTTGTAGGAATAACGCTACCCACGCTCTTGTGCCAGGGACTGTACTTAATATGGAGCGATACCGAAATAAGTATACGAAATAGTGATTATTATTATCTGTTATTTGGAACCAGTGTTGATAAATCGATTTCTCACAGGTGCGTGGCAGGACATTTTGCGTATTTTTTGTGTATAATTTCTAAACGAATTCGTCTCGAAACTTTAATAAATCGTGCTTTGATATATGTAAGAACTTTACTGAGATAATTTCAGAAAAAATTGATTATTCAGCAGAAGAGAGAAAAATGATTAGGACTTAAAGTAGCCAACTTTTTGACAATCAGCCATAAACAACTATTCATCATCCCTTGAAGTGTGAGCGATTTTACCCCACATTGTGGGACTAAGTCGGATCAAAACCAGATTTGTTCTTAACATCGCGTGTAATTAAGTAAAACATATCACAATAAATCTTATAATTTGATAGATTTTCTACTTTTTTCTCCTGTGAAGTTACAATACGAGCTAGAGCCCGAGGTGTCGCCGAGGCGAAGCGGAGCCGTGGCGATAGCCGAGTCAAAGCGAAGATGAGGCGAAACCGAGGGCTCTGTTGAGTATTGCAAGCGCACGTGGAAAAAGTTCCACACAGGACCGTGTGTCATACAATATTTTCCATGTCAAAAAAATTATAAGTGCAATTTTAAGGTCTCATAACCTTTTCCGAACGTGCTGTCGTCAACTACTCAAATGCCATATATGTTGCGTGTAGAGAGCGTCATAGTGCGGCGATAATGTGAATCGCTCAGCGTCGAATAAAGTCTGCTAGCGCTGTTCGTTAGCCAATCAAATCGCTGTACGTCATGACTTTGTTAGCCTAGGACCCTAAGTAGAGGTGTTCGATTCCACTTCGATTCTTGAAAAATCGATTTTTAGTGCCAAAAAAATCGATTTTTGAATCGATTCTTTACTATGCGATTTTTTAGTGAATCGATTCTTTAACCTATGAATCGCAGGACTGATTTTTTACTTTACAAATTTCTTTAATTCGGAACCACCATGTTATGAGCCTATAACGCCCCCTAAAAAGTGAGCTTTAGATAGCCCTCCACCGAACGGTGTCAGCTGCTGACATATTATTAGTGCCGCCACACTGACAGCCCAAACAGCACAAAATATTTGGTGAAGATTTCCTGAAACTGTCTATACAAGGTTCGGAATATTGAATTCAAAGGTTCAGGCAAGGTTCCTTGAACCAAGAAAATGTCTGCTTGTCAGGGAGTATTGCAAGGTAATGTTCAGGACAGTTTGGAAGATTTATTTAAATTAATTCGATGTGCAACAGTATCCTGTGGCACCTAAGGCGGCACATTAGTTTTGTTGACTCCGCTTTTGCTCTCAGCCCCTGATCTAGTTTACAGTTTACACAGTCTAACCGCTAAAAGAGGTTTCACATCTCAAACTCAGATGTATGTTTTAATTTCCTATGTATAACAAATTTAATAATTTTTTTGCGATTTTTCATTCGATTCTAGAAAAACCGATTCTTATGTTATCAATTTTTTAGTGAATTTATTTTCATGTTTCAATTCAGAACCAATTGAATAATCGATTCTGCTGAGAGAATAGGCCTATAAATGCTGTTTTAGGGATCGTTTGTAGGCGATAAGATCGCACTGATGATAGATGTATGATAAAAGACGTACTTTTAAGCTCCCGTACAAAGTAATAATCAAGGAAAACAATCTTTCATTTGGTTTATACTAAAATACTATGGACCGCTTCCTCCACAAAAACAAATAATTTTACAAAAGAATTCTGCATGGCAAAATATATATTTTATTCATGTGAATGTTTGCATAATTCTTATTCGGGTGCTTAAAAATATGATCCATTGCACAAATTTCCACGAACCTTTGCCAGTCAAGTTTTCCATAAGTTTCCTACACAACCCAACCAAATTTCCAAAACTGAATCTTATACAAATAAATTTTTTGTTCGTTATATCTAATAAAACTGAAACAAACAAGATTCAAAATAAAGTTTAACATCTTTGAAAAAGAAAAACAATCGCTAATCTTCGAATTTGTTATTTAGAGAAAGACATGCTTAATTGTAAAAAGACGTTGCGGGTCAGCCGGGTTTCCCTGCACGCGGCGCTTAGCCCCATTCTACAGTAGTATTTTGAAAAGTTAAAATAAGCGACAGAAACTTGTGGCAATATTCGCAAGATCAGTCTGGCATCCGCAGAGAAATCTCCGGAGGTGTAAAACTAATTTTCAAAGCAGTGCACACATCGGTATCGACGGACTTTGCGCGCGAGAGCACTTATGTTACTTTGAAGCGAGTGTGATAGTACCAGCTCATTTATAAGCCGAGAAGGGTAAGGGCCGCCATGCCATTGTATATACCACGTACGAGGTTACGCACAAAATCCATCCCTTCTCGTCCAGTGGTTTCGCGCAAGGATTTCTTTTGTCATCATCGCATTTCTGACTAAGTGTTGTGTTCTGATTCATTGAATCTTTGAGTGCCTACACATCGACTGAATCGGGATGACACGAAGTGGAGAGGCGAATATAGGAGAAAAGTATGAGAAGTTGTAAGCTCCGGAAGCTACGATCATGGTTCCTTAAAGCAACCAATCCCGACGCAACTGGAACGTGTACGTCGCCCACTTCTGCTTCTTCTGTCCTTGAAGGTAAGCAAGAGCGGGAAATTCATGCGAGACAACATCGTTGAACACTGTTCCTTTGAGTCAGGTCTCTAGCCGAGGATGACCTTAAGCGGCAGACGGGACAGCTGGAGATGAAGGTTTCACCTCTGGATAGGTTTTTAGAGCTACCAATCTTTGTAGAATATGATGAGGAACAGTGGTGATGGAACAGATGAAGTGATCCCAGAAAAATAGCCTTTTGCATCCGGTTCGTGATGGAATGAGCCTGACGCTGGCAAGCCGGAATCTTGTTGAGTTGGCTAATAAATGAAGCTTTCATACCTCCAAGACAGTCGGTTATGAGAACTACAAGATGGAATTTGTAGCCTTGGTACAGCCTGCTCTGCTCGAAAAGAAGTGCTTGATATTTCGCCCGTTTTTCTTCCACCTTCTCCGTGATATTACCATCGGCTGGGGCCGAGAATTCAATCACGTAAATGATCTTGGTCTTGAGATCTTGGAGGACAATATCAGGCTTCGTAGCACAGATACGTTGAGTGGTGGTGAATGAGAAATTCCAGTATATTTTACACTGATAATTCTCCACAACGGACTCGAGTTCCCCCTCGGCGTATGGCAAGACGGGCAATAGATGAACACCATAGAAGTGCCTAAGCTAGTAATATAACACTTTTAGAGCCGCATTGTGTCTGTCTATGTACCCGTTACGTGCATATTTTGAGCATCCACTAAAAACATGACCAAGTGTTTCTGGCTCTTGCTTGCACGCTCGGCAGTTAGTATCGCCTACAGGTATATTCGTTATGCGCTCGGGGTAAACTAAGGTGTCTATAACGCCGTATTGACAGGCAAAAAGAAATCCCTCTGTCTCCGATCTCAATCCAGCAGACTTGAGAAACATGTTGGACAGACCTATCGAGAGCTCTTCTCTACGCTGTACACGACTTTTGAGCACCAAAGTCGTTAGTGATGCTAGGCCATGTGTAGTGTCGCTGGAATCAAATGGGAGGCCAAGCTTCTCTGCGGCCCTATCTGCGGCACGGTATAGAAACGCCGCAACATTGACGACTCATTCGCAGTACGGAAGATCTAGGATGATGACTTCGATGGATTATCATGATCTTGCGTGTGCTTCGGTCAAGTTGTTTCAACTCATCGATGTTCCATTTTACAGCACGAAACATGTAGAGCAGTATAGGAACGGCCAGCATATTGGTCGCCTGGATCTTATTCTTTCCAGATAATTCGGAAGCTAAAATTTTTCTGTTTCCGCTTGTGGTATTCCAAGGTATGTATATGTTTCTACATTATCAAGATGTTGAATGTTATTTCCGCCTATGAGTTGAACATCATGATCGTCACACGATGGTGTATTTTCTAGTCTTCCTTGGTGTAGGTGGACGCAGGTACACTTGTCCAGTCCGAAGCTAATGCCAATCTCTTCAGAGTACCTGTTCACCGCCTCCACAAGGATGTTAAGATCCTCTTTCGAGGAAAGAGCATAAGCTCTTTTATGCATCTCACTATTTTTGGATGCACCTCCCGGCACTCAAGGAGCTTATTAAGTAGCTCATGGTTCGTGTTATTGAATGCCTTACGGTAGTCAATCCAAGCCATGGACAGATTACGTCGATACCTGATCGAGCCTTGGCTAATACACCTGTCTATTAACAGGTTCTCCCTGCAACCTGCCAGCTCTCTCTTACATCTGCGTTGTTCAACTATTGCACTCCAAACCGGCTCGATAGATGTTAATATCCTCTCTTTGAGGATGCTAGTGAATAGCTTGTAGCTGGTGTTTAAGCAAGCTATGGACATGTCGTTTTGTGGACTTGACAAATCTCCAGTCTTAGGGACCAATAGCGTGCGTCCTTTCACTAGCCACTGCGGGATGGGTTGTTCTCCATTTAGGAAAGTAGTAAATATACGAGCTAGATGTTGGTGCGTAGAAGCAGGGACCCTCTATCCGCAACCCGAGGACGCGTTCGGTGACTTTGTCATAGGCCCTTCAGTTCTATTCCAAAGGAATAGAAACCGAAATTGAAGGAAAAAAAGGAAAGGAAAAAATATATATATAATTAAAAAATAAGGTTAACACCCACGGCAGGGTCCCACTGGGACCAACTGCCATCTAAAAATGACACCGGCTCCCAGTAGGACCGTGATAAATCACACTCATGGCCACGTCTCACCACCGTGAGATGGGTGGTCATATATATATGAAATCATGTTTGACTACGTGATAGCTGTCATTTCTCTGGATCGACATTGTATTGCTTATTGGATTATTTCTCCGACCATTTCATTTACTGATCTTGTGAAACAAACTGGCTTAGTTGTTATCATCATGGCATTGAGTCATTTAAAGGAGATTTCCCCATTTTTTTTTGACGACAATCTTTGTGACATCACTTGAACTGCTAAACTAATGTAAACGCGCGGACATGAGAAAGTCGAGACGCTACAGAAAATGACAAGTAGACAAGTGATGAATTTCGAAGTACTGAAATGCCATTCGTTTGAGCAATTACCATTCATAGACGAGTTTTATTTCCATCAGACAATAAACCTACAATAAAAAACAAGGCTAAAGTACTTAAACAATCAGATCACGTACAACCTATGGAGAGAGCATTTGCAACAAATTTTGAAAGTTCGGATAAGGATACAGTAGACTTGCGTCAAAAAAGTACCGTGCCATTATGATCTGAAAAGTATGAACAGCTTACAAATTGAACAAGTAATTCGACTTCCAAGAGCTCTGCCAGTCGCTGTATTTCCTGCAGATCAGATTCCTAAACTTTGGACGAGACCATCTGCAGCTGTTTTGCTAATTTTGATGAACAATTCAAACCTTATACCTAAACAACTTCTTTGTTTACAGGGAAATTGTACTTTCTACAGATGGAACACGAAGAGACTGCAAACTGCGACTTCGAATATTTGTGGGCAATATTGCATCATGTTTCTCTATTGTACGTGTAATGATTGTTAAAGAAATATAAGCTTAAACATAATATTTCTCGAAAATCGAAACAGTGCATACGTGATGGTAAATATTGTGAATGTACAGATTTTGCATCATGTAAGCAAACCTCAACGTCGGAATTAATCACTCTTTCCTTATTCTAAAAATATGTAACCTATTTTTTTCTCTACAAAATATAAATGAATAAATTTAAATTTAATTAAATATTCCTATTTTCATTCGTAGAACTGCACACACCTAGACAATAAAGAGAATTTTAGCTACAGAGCACGATTAGAAAAAATTGATCTCTCTACAAAGTATTCCATTTTTGATGTGATAACATCTTATGTCACGTTGTGAACTCCCAAAACTAACAGGATTTTAGGAGAAATACGGATAACGCTTCACGGGTAACGCCTGGCGCCCCACGACGGCTCACTTTTTTTTCAATCACATTAGTAATATTATAAAAATTATTTTTTTCGTTTTTACGTTATTTTTTCATTAATAGTTGAGATAGTCATTTGTCAAAAAATATATAAAGAAACTTTCTCAAGAGCGACTCATATTGCGCCCCCTCAAGACGGCGGCAAACAGGTGTTAGAGAGCGGCGGGGTAGTACCCAGCATCATGGCGAGGGGTAGGCACCATAGCGTGACAGAGGGAACGGAAAAGTGGAGGGGGTAGTCTGCCCATAGTGGCTCGATACTACTATGGTCGATCGAAATATATGATCTTTCGAGAAGCTCGCTTATATGAGACGAGATGAGATTTCATTAAAAAAGACTGGGGCTTTTCTCGTTGTTGCTCATTTTTCGTATTTCTCGCTCGGACGCTTACCTTCCCTTTTCCAGCTCCCACTTTCTCTTGCCAGGTCCGTACGTTTAGACTCGAACGTGTAATAAACGTAGATAAACGTACGAACTGTTTGGACCTTTAGATTCGGCCATTCTATAAATACAGAGTTGAATATAATAATCATTAGCATAAAAAGCAGAGTCTAATCTTTTGAAGATTTATTTATTTGACGCATCAACTCAAGAGTTGAACTTTAAATAAAAATATTTTACCCGTCAATGAATACACTGCGAAACAACATTACTCTTCTCGAGCATCGAGGCGTGCTATAATCGATTTTAACATTCTTTTAATACAATCAATTTTGTAGGGTGAAAAGTGTCCTATACTCTGAAGCCGTCTGAGTATGGGATAATCGTCTTCAGGCATAGGAACATTTTCGAATGGCATAGGACCATTAGTTATAGCCAAGGCAACATCGTGTATCCCACCCGGTGATTCGCGTAGGTATTGAGATTTGTAATACGGTCTAACTTCTGTTATACTGCGGATAATGGTCTCTCCATTTGGGCCAGTGCATTCCACATGATAAGCTTCTCTCGCACGAAATATGCTACTCTTTGCTGCGATAACAAGCGGGTGTACTACAATCCCAATGCCAATCTGGACGGTACCTCTCATAACCTTGACAGGTTCATCTTGGAGTCCACGTTTTTTAGGAAACCACTCCGGCGAATATGTGCGCTTCAGTCCAGATGAAAAAGACGCACGCTTTTGACGATTGAAAAAAGCTGATGATGCTTCTGAAAGAATGTTACAAAATAATTAGTTATAGTATTTACTTTAAAACTTTCTGCATTACCTTAGCCCTAATAATCTCACATTTCATTATACTCATCACCATGCAAACCCCGAAATTTCAATTTATCTTTTACTTTTCGCGTGATCTTGCATAATATATTCCGTCTGCATTAAGAAAAGACCGTCTACCCTTCAGTATCCTGAGCGCGGATGCTGAAGAGAGACGTTTGATTACATCGACGCACGATGTTGCATCACTATCCCACGGGAATCTCTATGGATGCCGGTGGTACAAACCGGCCATGGTCAGATGCGGCTCACAAAAAAAAGTCACAAGATGACCAATGGAAATTTCAGCATAATGAAGTTTTTCTTTAAAAAAATAGCCGAAATAATCTTACTGACTTAAGATTATTGCTGTATTCAAGTAAAATAGGCTAATTGAAATAGATGTTATTGGTTTTTGTCTACTGGACGTAGTGATTTATTGACTGAAAGAAATACTAGTTTTGTTCGTCGACGCCGAACCTCATCAGTTTACAAGAGCTGTTGATGATTATTTTTACAAGTAATAGTATAAATGTAAATTGTATATACATTTTTTATTAAAAATTTTCAAGAAGTTGTACCTATGGTCTCACTGTAGTATTTTTGATATAATAATAAACAAATCTTTTTGGGCCAACGCCATGTATACGTTATCCGATAAAAAACCAAATTTTGTAAACACTTCCTTATGATATTAATATTTTCTATAGATACGTCGACGACGTTTTAGCATATGTCTCAGTTGATAAAATAACATATGTATAAAACAGACTCAATAACTATAACAGTAGAATTCAATTTACCATAGAGAGAGAAATAAATAATAAAATCAATATTCTAGACATTTCAAACAGAGTACGAAATAAGGTTGTTTTAAATTGGTACCAAAAGCCCAATGGTCACATAGATATTTCCATTTCGACTCATATTGTAATTACAAATACAAAATAAGTGTAATCAACTATTTAGTTGACAGAGCAATTAGATTGGCTGATCTTGTCTTTTGGAACAATAATTGAAAATTGGTACAAAATACACTTCTTAATAATAGATATCCTTCAAAACTATTAGACAGACATACTAAAAATAGATTTGAACATATCACTAAACAAAAGCATTTAAAGAAACCAACGCATCCGAACAACAACACATATATACGGAAATCCCTTATATCGAACACCCTAAAAAGACAATAATAAAAGTATGCACAAATACTGATTCAATTTTTTTTTATAAAACAAAGATAGTTTTAAATGTTTTTAATACAGGAAAAAAACAACCAATTAAAAAAGAACAAATATCTTGTGTTATATATGGTGTTGATTGTAAAGGATGTGATGGCGTGTACGTTGGGCAAACAGGTTGAACTACTGACACATGTATGAAAGAACACATATACGATTGTCAAAATTATGATCGGACTACATCACTCGTAAAACATGCTCACGAAAACAATCTTCATTTTGATTTCCATGGCGTTACAATTTTTTATTCAGAAAAGAATTATAAACGTAGAATGATCAAGGAAATGTTTTACATCAAAAAGAATAATAATAATTTAATTAACCCAAAAACAGATATAAAAATCCTCAGTCACAAATATGATTATCTGATAGAATCACCGAATTATAAACACTAATTTTACCATATTTTCACCCATTTAAGGTCAAGTTTTATCGAAAAAAGAATCTTCACTCTAATTTATACCATACTCTAATTTCATTTAATATCATGTACTTGATTATTAATGTTATCAAATTGCACCATGATTATCTCATTTTTCATCACACTGAAAATGTATTATTTCTTACAACTACGTATCTAAATGTAATTTTTAACATTAGCATTCACTCAAATATCATCGTTATATTTAATTGTTATCTTGGACTGTAATAATATACCGTCTGAATACTTTAAGATGGTTGTCCCACAAAGATTTGTTTATTATTATATTAAAAATACTAAACCGAGGCCATGGAAACAACTTCTTTAAACAGTTCTAACGTAACTTATCGAAAAACAACTTACCATTCAAAACATTTTTTCAACTTTTTTTACGAAAAACTTAATATTTACTTAACCTATACTCACTGAGTCATATCGATATTTTAATCTGATTTAAGGTAAGAAAATTATTTTATAAATGATAATGGATATACAATTTATATTTACATCATTACTTATAAAAATAATCATCGACAGCTCTTGTAAACTGATGAGGTCCGACGCTGATGGACAAAATTAGTATTCATTTCAATCAATAAATCACTACTGCAAGAAGACAAAAACCAATAACATCTATTTTAATTAATAAATTGATCTGGCCAAAAGTATCTCCATAATGACCTTCTACGTGGAAAATTTACCAGCAGGTTAACATTTTTCGTTAAAATAATTTAATAAAGAAATGAACGATTTTGCCACTTTTTGTGACATAAACACAGATTTTTTCAACAAAAACTGAAAAAGAGAGTGAATATATGTTTTAAATTACTGAATTGTGCATTTTTTCATATAATTTATTCAAGCCATTAACAATTTTTACCGAAAAATAAATTATTTGTGGAAAACATTTACTGAAAAGTAATTTTTAGTGCATTCCAAGAAATCAATTTTTCTCACTAATCATTCTATGACAAATGCAAACAATTTGAAGAAAATAGGACACTTGAATATCCGAGAATAACTATTTTTGCGACCGAAAAACCTTGGGATTTAGAAAAAAATCAAAAAACACATTTTGCTACTTTGGGGTAAATCCATTAGTTCCCAAGGTTAGAAAATAAAAATAATTTCATGCTAGTACTGCATTTTACAACTAAATATATATATTGAAATAACTTTTTATCAAGTTAAAAAAATTACGTGTTTCTATTTTTTTATAAAAAAATGTTGCGTATACGCGACGGTGGAATTTTCAGAAAACAAAAAATATTACTTAGTGTGGAATAGTTCAAACCAGTGAAGATGTACCTGACACTTGGCACACATGTATATGTATATACCAACATTATCAAATCGAATTTCCAAGGTCGAATTTCCAGGGTCGTCTATAATTTGGTCTCGTTATATCTTCACCATGAATGTCATCTGTCTAACTGTGACATTTTTTATTTGTTTGTCAAATTGTACAATAACAATGTCAATCAAACTTATAAAGAGGGGCCATTACCGCTTTTTTCTTTTACGTTGATTCTGTAGTTACATATTCCATTGTCATATAAATCAACACTTCCGATATGCTGATTATAGTCGGTTATAATTTTTGTCTCAGGAATCGAATCCTTTTTATTTATTTCCGGTTGTACCTTTTTGGGCTTACTACAGGTTTAAGGCTGCAGTTATTGTTTACCAATGTCACCACAGAATTGTCGTTCCATCTAACAAAATATTTTGTTCATTGTCAAAAGAAAAATCAGAATTACCACAATCTTTTTTCTTTATGTTTAACACAGTCTCCATTTTGCTCTGACACGTATGGTTTTCACGAATTGTCTCACTAGCTT
Organism: Andricus grossulariae; assembly: GCA_011634705.1. Lineage (NCBI taxonomy): Eukaryota > Metazoa > Arthropoda > Insecta > Hymenoptera > Cynipidae > Andricus > Andricus grossulariae. The sequence continues at coordinate 279,707,374 of JAABKJ010007545.1, forward strand.
AGAAATCATTTCTTTGAGTAAACAGAATAACTTGTAAGAAGAGAAAAAGTTGTCAAAAAACATGGAAGTGAACATATGGTTGCTGAAAAACTGACAATAGTTCCAGTACAACGTTCTCCCCCAGTCCCAATTCGTTTTCATAAGTGGTTGTTTTTCCATCGTTAGGTATGAATTTGTACAGTAACCATTAGAACTACATAGACACCATAGTTTGAAGCCAATTCTAATTTGTCCCTTGATGTACATCTTACAACTTTGTCGTCCAAAATGTAAAACCATTTCCTCATCGATAGACAGATTACGAGAGAAGACTCCAAACTGTATGTCCTTTTCATTCATCAAATCAAAAATAGGTTATATTTTTGAAAATCTAAAACTTTTTTTAAGTTGATCGTTATGATAAATATATGTTTTGCCTCATGGAATCGAATCCGTTCCTACTCATACAATTTCTAACATTACTCCTTTGTCCTCTTCTTTCGACTTATACAGTTTTGTAACTGGTAACGTATGATAGCCCAACAAAATTAGTATGCTGAAAAATCGCTTTAGGCTAGTTTGTCAACCTTAAATGAATGCCGATTATTATCGTGAGAATATTTTTTTTTTATAAGAAATTATTTTTTCCCACACATCGTCACTGAAGTACAATGAAAAAACTTCGAAAAGGGTCTTACCGCCAGTTCTATTTTCAATTTGTTCTAAATTGTTTTTCTCTTCATTCTGTGGTTCTGTAGTATATATTGGGTTCTCGTTTCCCCACTTGGGAAGAGTTTTCTTCTACTCATTTTTTACAGTTTTTGTACATACATTTGCTTTTTTGGAACTTGATGGTAAAGATTGATCATCTAAGTCTTCAGAAGTATCAGGTAAACTTGCATGTACTTCATATGTCCACGAGAAATCTGGTAAATCTTCCCCATTCTCGCATATGTCGTCATCAAGCTCTTCTTTGTCTGTAAGTTCGACTAAACTCGGTGGAATGTACACGGCATCAAAAGTATCAGTATGCGATAAATCTCCATCCTCCTCCAATATAGCCAAGATCTCAGCAGTTGACAGAGATCTTTCGTTTAACCAAGACATTACTATAACAAAGCAAATTACTTGAGAAAAAGGTTTACTAAGTAAATAAAATAATACATACTTTATAAATAAATTGTGTAATTTACTTACTTCAGTTTAATTTTTTCCAAAACTGCACTTTACTAATCCTTATTACCATTCACTATGAATAATTACACATAACTGATCTACAACAATACATTGAAGACATATTGACGCCTTCTTACTGGGAATCCCAACGTTAAGTAGGCGCAACAATAATAAAACAGGTCAGGTGTGCTAAAACTATATAAACACTTTGCCAAATATCATCTGGCATGGATCCAGAGGAGGGACCTGGCGGCTTGCCCCACCCCCTCCCCCCCCCCCAAAGCGTTGACTCGAATTTTTCAAATAAGATAATTGAATACTGTTCTAGAGAAGGCATAAATTCTCAGCTTCTACTTGTCAAATTTAGCACCCATTTTATATTATGTAGTTACGTACAGATACTCTGGTAACGTATATTAATGTTACAATGTATTTCCCAACACTGACACGGTCACTATTGCCAATGTAGATTCTCAACTATGTAATTCTCGCAGCCAACCAGGGTCTCGAATTCTCTCATGGATGCAAGAGACATCATTTTATTGTGAATAATTTGCCTTTATGTTACCAAAAGTTCAAGCTGACACCAAGAAATGAGAAAATTAACTCGTAATTGCATAAATTGAAAAACAATAAGGCTCAAAAATCAGAAGATAGTGCGTTTAAAAAATTTGCCAAATTTTAAATATTTTTTAAATATTTGCCAAAATACTGAAAATTTTGCAAAACTCTCCAAATACATTATTTAGTACCACATACACTATACAATATCAAAAAAGGAAAGAAATCGATTACTCACTTTTTCCTTTTGAAAGGAATGCCTCAAATTTGGAATGACAGAAAGCAAAAATAATAATTTTTTCGAGAAATATGCACAGATACGCAATATGCATATATGTTTAAAATAGTAGAAATACTGAAAGGTAGTAGAGGAAACGTTTGTTAAGTGTTCAAAGGGAAACATATTTTCTGCGGAAACTTATCTTTGATGTCGCACATTTTTTGAAAAAATGTAAATTTTTGATTTTCAGTGTTAAATCCCTCACTAGAATAAAAAAAAAGTTTTAGCTTAATTAGTTGCAAAAATCAAGAAATTCCAAAAAAAATGTCGAGTCCTTTTTTCAATTAAACAACAAATTTTGGCAATCCTTCTGAGGCCAAGAGGATCCTTTGCACTAAATTTCATGCTTTTGTAACAATTAGAGCACAATTTTCAGTATCTTCAATGTACCGCTTGGACTATTCCATTCACTCCAAAACCAATTTCTATTTTGTTCAAAGGGATTTTTAATTTTACAAGTTAAGACTCAACCTTAAATAATTCATGTCACCAAGAAAAATTCTTACAAACAAATATTTCAATCGGCCCCTTTTTTCTAAAAAAGATTATTTTATCTTAACTAAAGGGTCACATACCAAAAGGTCATAAAAGCAATTTTTTCAAAACTGGGATCATTGACTTCTTTTAATTAAAAATTTGGTTCTTAGCCAGTTTTTTCTCCGTCCTTAAAAATCGTCAAAATGGCGTCTATGATCTTTTGGTATGCCACGTATGAATTATTGCGAGAATTTTGTATAACATATGGGCGAACATTTTTTTCTCTAATAGGGAGGATATAATCTCACTTACCTATACTTTCCTCAGATGAAACCATAATTCCTTGCGCCAAAACCAAAAAAACCATCAGAAGACTCATATAAGATTGTTTGCCCATTTTGGCAAGGAATTGAGCAAACCCAGAAAGAAACTAATTATTTCAAAAGGAATACAGAAATCGACTTTTTTAGTTGATCTTCTGGCATTGAGCAGGCTATAAAATTTAATAAAACTCTGAATATTTGTATACGTAGGCATTCTATATGATATATAGCATACAGATTTATCCACATTCTAAACGATGTTTGTACAAGTACGAGAACCTTGAAGTATACGTAACATGTATGAATAAAGTAATGTGTTATCGTTTGAAGAATAAATCTGGCAAAGTTGATAATTTTACTCAGCCGCCAGGCTCGTAGCCCAGAATACACAGAATAAAAGTGTCCTAAGATTAGACTACGGCCGACAGGTGGCTAAGAAAGAATTGTCGAAATTTCACATCAAGTAATAATATTAATATTTATTACTATTATCAAAGTTAAATATGATGTTACTATTGCAACATTATTAATAATTTATAATAATCAATTACCATTTTTATTTTTTTTCAATATTGATTTATATTAGAAAACAAAAATACGAGAATTGAATCTAGAATTATTTATGTACTACAGAACTATAAGGTACGGAACTATAGAATGTCGATGACAATTCCTTTTTAGTCGATATATAATTTTTTACATAGTTCTCGTACTGTTTCTTTCGTACTTAAAACTAATATTTAATATTTTTTCAAACATTTAAAGAAATTATGAATAACTGATAATCATATGAGAATATTATCATAATATTTAATTTAATTAATGATACAAATATTAATATCAATGTTTAAATGGAAATAACAGAATCTCGATTTGAACTTCCTGTCAAAAAAGTACGCGAATTTACGGCCATAACTCGAGCACTGAACCTTCTTGGCAATAATTATAGCTTTGAAAAATATTGCATTACCAGAAACTTGTTTAAAATATTGTAAGGAATAAAGGATGTGGGGTTTCCCAAAAAATATTTTTTTTCTTCAAATTTTGAAAACATGAAAAAAATAGTTTCTGAGGACACGGAGCGACCCAAGGACGACCGTCTTCAGCATTTTCCTTGCAATTGTCTTAGCATTTCGTTGCCACGCAGGGATGCTTTTTAGGATAGTAACCAGTGAAAGCTTGGTATCACCCTGAAACCCGATAATCAGGACGACTAGTTTAGCAAAATATTCCGTGTTTAATAATCTGCAAATTTGGACAACTAACGACACCAAAAATTTGGTTGAAAAATGTATAGGAAAATGTAGGTTAAAACTAGATAATCACAGACCACAATAAAAATATAATGTAATTACAAATCATAAAAATGGGATAATTAACATCTCTGATAAACCGATGCCTAATCGTATGAAAGAATTAATAAGCCTTGAAGGAAATTTTGCTACCTCTTTTCATAAGAATAATTTTCCAATATCAAAAATTGTAAGTTACCTTGAATATTGAATCAAGCACCTTCCAGTGGATTGTCAAAATAACATTAGAAACAAAATATCATATTGGATACAAAACTGGATGTACAATTGTTATGAATTTGATACTACTTATATTACACAGGAACAAAAAATTTAAGAAACAGATCTTTTTGGAAACAAATAAATATATTATTCTAGCAATTGCCGATGAAAGTAACTAAAACATAATAATGGACAAAAGGACTACACTACAGAAGCTTTGCAACTATTAGAAGATTAATCCTCTTATCAAAAATTAAATTTTGATCCTCCAAGAAAAGTAGAAGCTGCGCTTACACTTTTTCTGGCAGAACATAAAAATAGAAAAATCATCAATTTACACGAATAAACTGGAACCTTGATAAGTTGCCAGTCTCGGGCATGGCCTTCAATCAATATAGACGCATATGATATCTTGAGTGTATAGAGACAAATATTTAATAATGCAAAAAGGAGGGAAAAAAGAAAAGAGTTATTCAAATTTTTAAGATAAGTTCCGAGTGCTAAATAGTTTTCCCACTTTAATTAGTGTATATAAGGTCCCATTGTTTACTACCGGACTAACCGCAACTAATATACCTAAAAACAGTTTTAGCTTTAATTTTGCAGCTTTCTCATTTCTAAACTTTTGAACTAGATTTACAATACTTTTCCTTTACTCATCAGGACAGGAAAAACAAAAGTTGAAATGTTTTGCAGGTAAATTTTGGAATGGTTGAAAATTGAACGTATTTCGGCGAAAGTTTCACGTTTCACCGAGGTTAGTAACATTATTTTGACGTCATCTATACTGCTCGAATAAGCAGATTTCTGTAGAAAATAGAATAGGAACAGGAAATACAAATGAAACATTGTTCTTGCTTATGAATCACTTTTGAAATTGATTCGACTATTGTAAACGAATTAGAGCTTGTTTTATAACACTTGGAAAAACGCAACTGATAGCTGGAGATCGTCATTTTTCTCCAATTTAATAAAGTTAAACGACGGTAGATAGCGATGGCGTCGTAATTCTAGCTACTTTTCAAATAAAAATGCAGCAATTATGAGGCGAAAGATTATCAAAGCAGGGTTAAAAATGGGAAATTATCTTTGATTCATGTCAAGTTTATCCGGCAAAGTTAATTATTGTTGCAGTGAATCTTTCACCTGGAATCGATGTAAAATTTATCTTTTGTTTTTCCTGTGGTTTAAATTAAGTTGAAAATCTTCTACGTTTAGAATACAACAATTTACACATTGCGGATGGCTTTAGCTGACATTTATCCAAATTTAGAATAAATCCTAATGATTGTAATAGGATCTGATTTCCTAGATATTAATTGAGGTTGGGGATCAAAGAATGGGTCGCACGCTCGAAAACACGGAAAATTATTGTCCACGTGTCTCGCGATATCCAAATTTTAAAGTTCAAAAAATTAAATTTTTTAAAATATGGTCATATAGAAAAGGACAAGACGAAACTTTTTTATATTTGCAGTTCTTTTGTCCGATAGATATTTTCAATAGTAAAAATGAAAAAGTGAAAAAAAATTTTCCCAAATTCAATTATTTTTTTAAACATAAATCGTCAAAACTCAGCTAAATCTTAATAAAACTGTTTAAAATTTGGTATATGCATGCATTACACCCTAGCGATGCCTACAAGATGAAGAAAAAAGTCAAAAGTGCCAATTGATTAATAATAATTAATTGCAAATTCAGAGCGGTCTATAAGCACGTTTTTTTTAGTTTCGGCAAAGAAAAGTATCGAGGGAACTTCAGAGTTGAAAGAACTTTCAGTGAGACATTTGTTCCTCGTACAAAAACCTGTTTTTTGGATTGATTCGAACCTTAAATTTCTTCAGCTTGAAGCAAAAAAACATGTTATTATTTTTTATTCATGGAAAACGTTTTTTTTTGTGTTTATAACGTTCCAAAATAGCAAAAAAAAATTAAATCCCAAAAATGATAAATCACGACAAAAGTTTTTTTCCGAAAAAGCAAAATGATAAAATCTATCTTTGGTTCAAGCTGAATAAATTTCAGGTTCGACATATTCAACTTTTTTTTAAATGTGTGCATATGTCTCAATAAAAAAATTCTTTTTGCACATTTAAAAACATTGTCATTCAGCAAAAAATTTATGTTTGAATTTCGTAATTTTTTATTATTTTTCACTAGTAAAAACTGTAAATATAACAAATTCTTAATCATTTTTAAACCAATAGGAAAAATTCATAAATAATTTATTTAAGTAATATAATTGCTTTAATTATTATTTAATAATGGGTACACTTACTAATTTCAGAGAATTTTTCACGTAATTCAAATATTGTATTTTCAAATATCGTGCATTTAAAGAGAAAAGGGGAAAATGGGGGAGTTTTTTGAGAACAGGGGAAAAAGTTGAATTTTAAGAAAAAAGGGGAAGACTGTGCTGGAATTAAAAAGTGAATAATAATTGATTTTACAAGAAGATTCGGAATCAGTTCACAATTTTAGAATTTCCCGATTTTAACGTTATTAATTAAATTTTTTCAATTAGAAAGTTTCTTTAGTTAAACAAATGTAAACGCCCGATTGAAACTTTATAAACTATTTTCAATTTTAAATTAACTTCAAAATAATATATTCGTAATTAAAGACTTTTATTAAATTTCAAATATTTTTTCAGTCTAAAATGTTCAATTTTTAAACCATTCAATTTGGAATTTTTTAATTAAAAAAAAGAACAATTAATATTCAAAACTAAAAAAAAAGAAACTAAACTTTGAACGTTACATTTTTAATTGTTCTGTTTAAAAAAACTTAATTTTTAACTCAAATTGTTGAATTTTTATTTATAAACAACAATTGAACACCTATTATTCTTAGAAAAAATTCGAGTTGATGTAAGAGATTTTTAGAAGTTTTGAAAAAATTCAAAATTATTTAATTTGAAATGATTTCGAATTATTTAAACGAAGTGTCTACGTGTACCAAAAATTCCGGCTATTCGCACCGAAATCTCAGTGCAAATAGCCGACGGCCTAATTTAAAAGAAAATATCGATTTCGAATTCCTTAAGATTCCTAGGAAAATTGACAATGATTTTTTTATCTAAAAAAATTAATTTTAAGAGAATATTTAAAAAGATTTACAAAATTGTAAAAAAAATGAATCTGGAAGATTTTAAGGAAATATTTTTTATTTTGCAGAATTTTTTAATAATTTTAGGAAGATTTTAGAAAAAATTCAAATAATTTTAAAAAATATTTAGAAGTTCTGAAAAAATTCAAAAACAGTTCAAAATTGAAAAAAAAAATGTAAAACATCATGTCGGTTTTAAAAATTTTTAAGGATTTTTAAACTATTTGAAATAAAAATAATTTAACTTCTAATTTAAGAAGTATTCAGTTTATAAAAAAAAATGTAATCACTCAATTTTTTATGTTTCTAGCTTAAAATTGTTTAAAATAATTTGCAGCTCAGTTTTTATTACTTTAAATTGAAAAATTTTTAGCTATAGAGTTTGAATTTTTTAGTTTCACACTAAAGATACTATTTTCTAAAAAAAATCCCGCTAATGCAAATATTTCTTAACCTTTCCTCGAAAAATATTTTTGATTTTAAATTTGAATTTTTTCTAATTTTCTATCAAAAAGATGAATTCTCAACAAAAAATGAATAAATAATTTTTTAACTAACACAAATTTTTCATTTTAAATAAAAAAAAAAGTGCAATTCTACAAAAGAGATGAATTTTCAAATCAAGAAGACGAATTTTCAACCAAACAAGATTTTTTAGTCAATAAAGAAAAAAAAATTATTCAAAATGTTGAATTTTCAAGTCAAAAAGATGCTCTTTTAAGAAAACAGTTGAATTTTTATCCAAGATGTATATATTTACATGTATGTACACCAGATTTCAAAAATAGTTAAATTCTGTATTAAATATTTTAAAAATTGTATGCCACTATTTTGCTACAATTTTTCAAATTTACGCTACTATTGACACAATTTTGAATTCCTCAAATGAGTCCCAGGCCTGTAATCGGATGTTTCTCGATTTTCAATATTTATGAATAATTATTGATTTATTTATAAATGCAAAAATTCTAAGTTAATGAACCAATTATTTTGCAGATGGTTTGGCTAGTGAGTACCCGGAACCAAAAGACAAAAGGCAATTCATCGTAAGTAAAATGTACAATGCAAACTATGACAGCCCTCTGCCGAAATTCTACGAGTGGCCTGGAGATGCTGCCCTGCCTCGTACCCTTCCAGAAAAGTAAGTAAATTCGCCAACTCTGGAATGAAAAAAAAAAATTTGCAAGAATCCTTTTATCAATTTCTGATATTCAGTGCCCAAAAGTCACCTCGCAAATTCACTGATTTTTCTATCAAGTGCATCTTATATCACAGTCACATTTTCTTTCTTTATTTCTTTTTGCTTCGCTGCATCACTCATTTTTTTGCTTTTTATCGTCATGACCAATGCTTCCTAACTGCTCCATACTTGTCGCAATTTGCACCTAACGATATATTTTACAGGTCTAATTGGGAATTTGGGATTTTCAGCAAACCATTATCTAACAAAAAGGTTTTGGGAAGAGGAGTAATTTTTTTTTTAATGTTTATATTCGTTTCATGAAAGGATCATGAGTATTTTCTACATCAGGGTGGCCGCAGGTCTGGAAATTTTTGTTGATCAGGGAAAAGTCAGGGATTTAAAAAAAAAAAAAACTTCAACAATCAGGAAATTTCTGTAAGAATCACACGTTATATATTTTAAAATAATTTTCAATGATTTTTCAATGATTTCTGCCATTAAAGAATTTATTTTTAAAAATTGGATATATTTAGGTCGTTGGAAATCCATTCACAGTGATATAAAAAAGTCCGAAACAAATAAAATTAGTTTAAGGTCACTAGTAACTTGAAGTAACTGTTAAGAATAATCAGGGCTGCCACAGTCACTTTTTTAAAATCACTTTTGAGTCATTTTTTTAAGATAAATTCACTATAGTCACTTTTTGAAATAAAATATCACTTTAGTTGCTTTGCTTTCTATAAATTAATCCACGGTTACTTATTTTAAAGTATTTTGAAAGATTCTAAGAAATTTTCAACATTTAAAAAAAAAAATTCAAGGTATTTCAAAAGATTTCAAAGAATTTGAAATATTTTAGGGTATTTTAAAAAATTCCCAAGAATTTCTGATAAATTTCAATAAATCTGAAGTGATTCCAAAGAATTTTAAAGATTTTAGGGTATTTGTAGAACTTTCAAGAAATGTTAAAGAGCTTTTAAAAAATTTCAAGAGATTTCAAGAGATTTTCAACGATTTGAAATATCTTAAGATATTTTAAATATATTTCAATAACTTGAAGTGATTCCGAAGGATTTTAAAAGATATCAAATATTTTACGGTATTTTAAAAGATTCCAAAAATTTGTCAATAGATTTAAATAATTTGAAGGAATTTGTAAGAGCTTTAAAACATTTTAAGGGATTTCTAAAGATTTAAAAAATTTGAAATATTTTAGGGTATTTTAAAACATACCAGGAAATTTTCAATAGGTTTAAATAATTTGAACAAATTTGCAAGAGCTTTAAAAAATTTCCAGGTATTTCTAAAGATTTCAAAGAATTTGAAATATTTCAGGGAATTTTAAAAGATTCCAAGGAATTTTTGATAAATTTCAATAATTCGAAGAAATTCCAAAGGATTTTAAAGATTTTAGAGAATTTGTAAAAACTTCCAACAAATTTTAAAGAGCTTTAAAAGGTTTTAAGGAATTTCAAAAGATTTTAAAGAATTTTAAATATTTTAGGGTATTTTAAAAGATCCCAAGGAAATTTTAATAGATTTTTAATCATTTGAAGGGATTCCAAAGTATTTGAAAGGTTTTCCGGTATTTTTTTAATTGCAAGGAGTTTTCAAGAGCTTTTAAGTTTCAGAGGATTTCAAAAGATTTGAAATATTTTACAGTAATTTAAAACATACCAGGAAATTTTCGTTAAGTTTAAATAATTTGAAAAAATTTGCAAGAGCTTTAAAAATTTTCAAGGGATTTCTAAAGATTTCAAAGAATTTGAAATATTTTAGGGTATTTTAAAAGATTCTAAGAAATTTTGGATAGATTTCAATAATTCAAAGAAATTCCAAAGGATTTTAAAGATTTTAGAGTATTTTGAAAATTTCCGCGAAATTCCAAAGAGCTGTAAAAAGTTTTAAAGGATTTCAAAAGCTTTTAAAGAATTTGAAATATTTTAGGGAATTTTTAAAGATTCCAAGGAATTTTTTATAGATTTCAATAATTCGAAGAAATTCCAAAGGATTTTAAAGATTTTATAGTATTTTTAAAAACTTCAAACGATTTGAAATATCTTAAGGTATTTTTAATATATTTAAAATAACTTACAGTGATTCCAAAGGATTTCAAAAGATTTTAAATATTTTACGGTAGTTTAAAAGATTCAAAAAATTTGTTAATAGATTTAAATAATTTGAAGGAATTTGCAAGAGCTTTAACAACTTTTAAGGGATTTATAAAGATTTCAAAGAATTTCAAATATTTTAATGCATTTTAAAAGATTCTAAGGAATTTTTGATAGGTTTCAATAATTCGAAGAAATTCCAAAGGATTTGAAATATTTTAGAGTATTTTTAAAACTTTCAACAAATTTTATAGAGCTTTAAAAAGTTTCAAGGAATTTCAAAAGATTTTGAAGAATTTGCAATATTTTAGGGTATTTTAAAAGATTCAAGGAATTTTCGATAGATTTAAATAATTCGAAGAAACTCCAAAGTATTTTAAACATTTTAGATTACTTTTAAAATTTCCAAAAAATTTTAAAGAGCTTTTATATGTTTCGAAGGATTTATAAAGGAATTTTCCAGAGATTTACGTTTCAAGGGGTTTCAAAAGATTTCAAATAATTTGAAATATTTTAGGGTATTTTAAGATTCCAAGGAATTTTTTTTTTATAGATTTCAATAATTCGAAGAAGTTTCAAAGGGTTTAAAATATTTTAGAGTATTTTTAAAACTTCCAAGATATTTTAAAGAGCTTTTAAAAGTTTCAAAGGATTTTAAATATTTTATGGTATTTTAAAAGATTCTTAGGAATATTTAATATGCTTAAATAATTTGAAAGAATTTCCAAGAGCTTACAAAAATTTTAAAGGATTTCAAAAGATTTCAAAGGATTTGAAATATTATAGGCTATTTTAAAAGATTCCAAGGAATTTTTGATAGATTTCAATAAATCTGAAGGGATTCTAAAGGATTTTAAAGATTTTAGGGTATCTTTAAAACTTCCAAGAAATTTTAAAAAGCTTTAATAAGTTTCAAGGGATTTCGAAATATTTTAAAAGATATGGAATATCTTAGGTTATATTTAATATATTTCAATAATTTCAAGTGATTCCAATGAATTTTCAAAAGATTTCAAAGGGTGTGAAATATTTTAGGGTATTTCAAAAGATGTCAAGCAATTTTTAATAGAGTTTCAATCATTTGATTTTTCCAAGGATTCCAAAGTATTTGAAAGATTTTACGTTATTTTTTTAAATTATAAGGAATTTTCATGAGCTTTTGAAAGTTTCAAGAAATTTCAAAGGATTCTAAATTATTTGAAATATCCTAGGGTTTTAAAGTTTTTATGGTATTTTTTAAAAATCCAAGGAATTTTCAAGAGCTTTAAAAATGTTCAAGGGTTTTAAAAAGATTTTCTGGGGATTGCAAAAGATTTGAAATATTTTATGGTATTTTTTAAAATTCCAAGGAAATTTCAAGTGCTTTAAAAAGGTTCATGGGTTTTGAAAAGATTTCAAATATTTTAGTATATTTCAAAAGATTTCAAGGAATTTTTAACAGATGTCAATAATTTGAAGGCATTCCTAAGAATTTTAAAGATTATATGATATGGTATTTTTTTAAATTCCATGGAATTTTCAAGAGCTTTAAAAAGGTTCAAGAGTTTTGAAAAGATTTTAAGGGATTGCAAAAGATTTAAAAAGATTTGATATGTTTAAGGGCATTTTAAAAGATTCTAAGGAATATTTGATAGATTTCAATCATATGAAGGGATTCCAAAGAATTTTATGGTATTTTTTAAAATTTCAAGAAATTTTCAGAAACTTTTTAAAGTTTTAAGGGATTTCAAAGGATTTGAAATATTTTAGGGTATTTTAAAAGATTACAAGGAATTTTTTAATAGATGTCTATCATTTGAAGGGATTCCTAAGAATTTCAAAGATTTTATGGTATTTTTTTAATTCCAAGAAATTTTTAAGAGCTTTACAAAATTTCAACGGATTTTAAAGGTTTTGAAATATTTTAGGTAATTTTAAAAGATTCCAAGAATTTTTTAATAGATTTTAATCTTTTGAAGGGATTCCAAAAGATTCTAGAGATTCCATTCTTTAATCTTCGAAGAAATTTTCAAGATCTTTAAAAAGATTTAAGTTTTTTGAAAAGATTTCAACAGATTTAAAAGGATTTGAAACATTTCAGTCTATTTTTATAAGATTTCTTTGGATTTCAATGATTTTAAGGGATTTTAAAAGTTCTCGAGCTATTTTAATAAAATTTCCAGGAATTTGTTTATAGATTTTTAATAGATTTCAATCATTTGAAGGGTTCCCAAAGGATTTAAAAGATTTTATTTTTATAACTTCGAAGGAATTTTCAAAAGCTTTAAAAAGTTTTAAGGTTTTTGACAAGATTTCAAGGGATTTTAAAAATTTGAAAACATTAGAAATATATTACGGCATTTTACAAGATTTCCTTGGATTCCAAAGATTTTAAGGGATTTTACAAGGTCTCAAGCTATTTTAATAAATTTTCCCAGATTTAAGAACACATATTTCATATAATCTCACCGGATTTTATCATATTTTTGTTAATTTCAAAGAATTTATTGACAAGAATTCAGGTATTTCGTAGGAATTCAAAGATTTTCAAATATTTCAAGGTATTCAAAGATTTCAAAGAGTTTTAAATATTTTAGGATATTTGAAAATATTCCAAGGGATTTTAGAATGATTACAATAACTTGAAGGGATTCAAAAGGATTAAAGATGTTACATGTTTTTTCTTTTTAATTTCAACGAATTTTTTAGAATTTTAAAAAATGTCAAGGAATCCTAAAAGATTTTAAAGGCTTTGAAATATTTGAGGAAATTAACAAAATATTCCAAGAAATTTTTTATATATTTCTATAATTTTAAGTGATTCCCAAGGATTTTGAGTGTCTTAGGGCATTTTAAAAGATTCCAAGTAATTTCATAGAGATTTAGAAATTTTCAAGCGATTTCCAAGGATATTAATGATTTTAAGGGATTTAAAAAAATTTGCATACGGTTTGTAAAGAATTTCACAGAATTTCGGAAGATGTGGAACAATTTTACAGGACCTATAAGATTTTAATGATATTTTAAAAGATTCCTAGGCATTTTATAACATTCCTGAGGATTTCGAAGATATTAAGGAATTTTAAAAGCTTTCAAGGTGTTTTAATAAATTTTCCAGGATTTTAGGAAATATAATCAGATTTTATAGAATTTCACGGGATTTTGTAATATTTTAATGGATTTCATATACTTTATTCACAGAAGTAAGGGGTTTTGTAGTGTTTCAAATATTTAAAGAGATTTTCCTGAATTCTTTTAACTTCGTTTGAATTCTTCGGAATTCTCTTGATTTTTTTAATTCACTCGAATTCTTCCAAATTCACTCAATTCTACTCAATTCAATGGATTTTTTTTTAATGTTTTGTTTTATTCATCCTGAAGTATTTTAAATTCTTCTTGATTTCCTATGATGTTTTAAAAGATTTTAAGTTATTTTCAAGAAATTTGAAAAATTTTAAGAAATTTCCAAAGATTTCAATGATTTTAAGGGATTTTAAAAGCTGTCAAGGTATTTTAATAGATTTTTGAGGAATTCTGGAAATATCATGAGATTTCTGATAATTTCAATGTATTTTATAATATTTTAATGGATTTCAAAGAATTTATTAACAAGAATTAAGGGATTTCCTAAGATTTCAAATATTTCAAGGCATTACCAACGATTTTAAAGAATTTTAAAGATTTTAGAATATTTAAAAAGATTCCAAAAAATTTTCAAATGGTTTTAATAATTTGAAGGGGTTTCAAGGAATTTGTTAGAGTTTTCAAAAATTTCGAAAGATTTTAAAGTATACGAAATATATTAGCGTATTTTAAATATATTTTAATAATTTTAAAGGATTTGAAATATTTTAGGGTTCTTAAATCATTCCAAGGCATTTTCAAGAGCTTTACAAAGTTTCCAGGGATTTAAAAAATTTTTTTACGTTTTTGAAATATTTTAGGTAATGTTAAAAGATTTCAAGAAATTTTTTTATTGATTTCACTAATTTTAAGGGATTTCAAAGGATTTAAAATATTCCAGAGTATTTTAAAAGAGTTCCAGGCATTTTCCAGAGATTACACAAATTTCAAGGGATTTCCAAGGATTTTAATTATTTTAAGGGATTTGAAAAAATTTCAAGAGGTTTTAAGATATTTTAAAATATTCCAATGAATTTTATAAGATTTTCGAGGATTTCAATGATATTTCAATAAGGCATTTTAATAAATTTTCCACAATTTCAGAAAATAACAAGTTTTATAGAATTTCACTGGATTTTATAATATTATAATGGATTTCAAAGAATTTATTCACAAGAAGTGAGGGGTTTACACAGGGTTTTAAAGATTTGAAGGAATTTTCATATATTTTTTGCAATTTATTTCCATTCGTTTAAAATTCATCCTGAATTCTTATTAATTTATCCTGAATTCTTTTAAATTCTTTTGAATTCTTATAAATTTACTCAATTCTACTCAATTCAATGGATTTTTTTTTTGTTTTTGTTTAATTCATTTTGAAGTATTTTAAACCTTGAATTCTTAGGCATTTCATCAAATTCTTTGAATTCCGTTGAATTTTTCTAAACTTATATCAAACTTGCTGAATTCTATGAATTTTTCTTTTCTTTTAATTGTTTTTACTTCACTTGAATTTTTTTTAAATTCATCTTAAATTTTTACGAATTTCATCGAATTCTTCTCATTTCCCTTCAATTCCTCTAAATTTACTACAGTTTTACTAAGATCAATGGATTTTTTTATTCATTAAATTTTTTCAAATTAATTTGCATTCTTTTAAATTTAACTTTAATTGTTCTGAAGTCTGATGATTCGAATTCTTTTGAATTTTTTCAAATTCAAAAGAACATTAGTCAATTTTATTTACTTTTTGGGTTAGAAATTAATCACTTTTGGTCCCTTTTTTGGTTTAAGTAGGTCAATTCTTCACTTTTTTCCAGTAAATTAGGCTGTGGGCAGCCCTGACAACAATAAATTTAAAATTTATGAATTTAAATTCAAAATTGTTTAATTTTATCTCAGGGAAAATGAAAAATTAGTCAGGGAAAATAAGGTAATTTTGAAAAGGAAGTTTTGCGGCCACCCTGTACTACATCCTGTCACCTCCGCTTCATTTCTCTGGTCTTCTGAACCTCGAATTGTCTTTTTCAGAGACTCTATATCAATTCAACATGACTTAAAACAACTGTAACCATTTCCAGCGGATGAAAAGTTGAACTATTTATCACTGTTGCCAGACATGTTCATGTATATATAACAAAAATGCCAAAAAATCTAGCGATACTCTCTGAGTGTCGGGTTAAATTATCAAAGCAGTGGCCAGTTAATTTAGGAAAATATTAACCGTTAGACTATTGTCACTGTTGACTGTTAATTGTTATTTGTTATCGATATGATAATCTATTTATTTATTCATTTCTTGACTTTTTCTAATACAAACTGCACTTGTGCTTCAATCTCTGAGCGAAAAGAAAGTCGATAGTAAGAATGTATGTACTATTATGTGTGAATGCTTCTGTTGAACGATTTTCTTCTTATGTAAACTGCACTAATTTAATTAGCTCATTGTAACATCCTCAATTCACGATACCAAAAATGCTTTAAACTACATTCTCTGCAAGCTTTTTTGTCTGCTGAATTTTTATTCTTCCCCTTTTTTACTTTTCCGATTAAATTTCTTCAAGGGCGGATCCAGAGAAGAAACCAAATTTAAAATTTGATAATTTGTAAATCAGGTACCTAAAGTACTTCAGGTACTCTTAATTTTTTTGAGAAATTTGAGCCCCCTAATTATCAGACCTTATTTTTATTTTTTTCTGAAATTTTAAACAACGTACCCCTTAATAGTTAATATTTTAACTGGGGCAAGTTTTTAATTTTCAAGAACAGTTGAATTGAATAAAAAACAAATTTTAAAACAAATACTTGAATCCGAAACAAAAAAAAAGATTGTTTAGTCAACAAAGAAAGTGTCATCCAGAATGTAGAATTTTCAACCAAGGAGATTAATTTTCTACTATTCAAGACAAAATTAAAAAAAAATTGTATACATTTTGAACCAAATAACGTCAAAACCAAAAATATCAATTTTAAACCAAGAAGATTAATTTTTTACTAAAAAAGATGAATTGTCAAGAAAATACATACATTTTTAACCAAATAGTTGAATTTCCGATTTAAAAAATTAATTTTGACCCCAAAAAAGGGAATGATTAAAAAAGAAGTTTTCAATTTTCAACTAAAGAGATGAATAATATTTTTAGTAAGATTATAAATCGTCAACCAAAAGGATTAATTTTTAAGAAAGTAGTTCAACTTTCAACCAAAGAGTTGAATTTTCGACCTAAATTGATGAATTTTCAATAAAAAATATAATAATTGATATTTCAACCAAAAAAGATTTTAATTTTAAATAAAACACAATTGAATTTAACCAAAAATACGAATTTTCAACAAAATAGTGGAATCTTCAACAAAAACAGATTAATTTTCAACCAAACAGTTATATTGCTAATAAAAATCTATTTTTATAAAAAAAGACGAATTTTCAACAAAATGTATACATTTCGAACCAAAAATTGGAATTTTCAAACAAGAAGCTTAATTTTCTACCAAACAGACGATTTTTTAACCAAATAGTTGAATTTTTAGTCTAAAAAACATCACTTTTTAAAGAAAAATGGAATAATTAAATTTGCATTGAAAAACAATATTTAGAAAATCGACTTTTTTACAAAACAGTCGAATTTTCGACTAAATAGTTGTGTTTTCTACGAAATTGTTGAATTTTTAAAACAAAAAGACTAATTTTGTACAAAAAAGTTGAATTTTCAACCCGAAAATATGACATTTCAACCAAAAAGTTCATTTTCAACCAAATAGTTAAATTCCCAAGTTAAAACATTAATTTTTAATTCTAAAGAAGATAGTTTCTCAATTCTCAACCTAAGAGATGAATTTTCTAATTACGAATCTTCAAACAAAAAATAAATAAATTTTTTAAAATGTAGTTCAACTTTCGACCAAAGCGTTGAATTTTCGACCTAAATTGATGAGTTTTCAATAAAAAATATAATATTTGATATTTAAACTAAAAAAGATTTTAATTTTTAATAAAACACAATTGAATTTAACCAAAAAATACGAATTTTCATCAAAATAGTTCAATCTTCAACCAAAATAGATTAATTTTCACCCAAACACTTGCATTTCTAATAAAAAAAATTAATTTTCTACCAAAAAAAGACAAATTTTCAACAAAATTCATAAATTTTTAATCAAATAGTTGAATTTTCAAACAAGAAGATTAATCTTCAACCAAAACAGATTAATTTTCAACCAAACAGTTTCATTGCTAATAAAAAATCTATTTTTATAAAAAAAAGACGAATTTTCAACAAAATACATACATTTCCAACCAAAAATTGGAATTTTCAAAGAAGCTTAAGATTTTAATTTTAAATAAAACACAATTGAATTTAACAAAAAATGCGAATTTTCAACAAAATAGTGGAATCTTCAACCAAAACAGCTTAATTTTCAACCAAACAGTTTCATTGCTAATAAAAAATCTATTTTTATAAAAAAAGACGAAATTTCAACAAAATGCATACATTTCCAACCAAAAATTGGAATGTTCAAACAAGAAGCTTAATTTTCTACCAAACAGACGAATTTTCAACCAAATAGTTACATTCTTACTATTTTAGTAAGGATCCATACTAAAATAGTAAGGGTCCACACTAAAATAGTAAGAATGTATACTATAATAGTATGATATAGTTCATGCTAACGTAGCGTGAGACGGGATCATACGAGAAAAGTAAGAATTTTCTCTCGGTGTAGAAAAATTGAAAATGACTTTTTATTTTGAAAAATTAATTCTAAGAGAATATTTGAAAAGATTTCTAGAATTGTCAAAAATGAATCTGGAAGATTTTAAGGAAATATTTTTAATTTTGCAGGATATAAACAAAATATTAGGAAGAATTCCAATCATTTTGAAAGATGTTTAGAAGGTCTGAAAAAATTAAAAAATTAACACATAATTTGAAAAAATGTAAAACAACATGTAGATGTTCCAAGATTTTGAACTCAAATTTTGAAGCTTTTCAAGGATTTTTAAACTATTTAAAATATAAATATTTTAACTTCTGATTCAAAAAGTGTTCAGTTTATAATAAAAACGTAATTGTTTAATTTTTAATATTTCTAGCTTTTCTAACTTTTCGACGTAACTATTTTCATGAAATTTAGCTCAAGATTTGAGACACAAAGAGAATTTTCATTATAGTTCATTAAAGCACACACATTTGTTTATTAAAATATTTGAAAATATATTAAAATATTTGAAAATTTTATTTAACAAACATTTTTTTAACACTTTCGCCTTGCATTTTCTGAATTCTAGGCCAACTGCATAGCTGGTACCGTTACACGGCGACCATCAACTCTCATGAAAATATTTTCCACAGGCCCCTAGAGAAAGGTGGCATAGGGCTGCTAAATACAAGCAACTTTCCGAAATTGGAGGCTAGAGTGCCACTAACTACAAATTTCGGACAGTTGGTTGTATTTCGTGCACTGAAAAAAAGAATCGAAAATCGACTGCGCTTTTCGGCACATGCGCATTTGAATAAGTTGCTTATAGGGGCGCAGCGATACAAGGCCGGGCAGCCAATGAAATTCGCTTGATAAAAAGCACCTGTCTACTCGCGGTAGAGGTAGGGGCCTCTCCAGCCCTAGAATAACCGAACATGTACGTTTCAAGGCCAGTAGAGACTGTATTACTAATTATTCAACTTACGCACATGCTACACGAGTTTTATTCTTTTTGCTCTTTCTAATTATTATGAAATATGAAAATTCATGTAGGACCTTCATAATGATTTTTATTTTATAATTTATATTATTTTTCAATTATAATATCCATTAGTCACATTTACAATTGCACACCACTTTTTTATCTGTAGAAAAATTATTCTGTAGAAATATGTAGCCTTTAAAGGTTCCAATAAGTGTTTTGTTATAGGCCACTGGCCGACCTGAGAACCCCGTTATATCAACACCCATCTGTGCGATCTTCCACTCGAATTTTTGAGAGAAAACTTGAGTGAAAGGCCTGTAAGATTAAGTGTCGATTTTACGGTGTTTGACAACGACGAGTTTGCTCACCCTCGTGACTCATGCCTTTGTCCCGGCTCTCTCCCTGGCCCTCTCAAGGCCGCCCGTAATAGCCGGAAAATTTGTAAGCACGCGCGTGGCCACGTCCTTCCGTCGTGTTACGCTCCGTTAGCCGTTTGAATCCTCGCATAGTCACGCACGCCGAAACGCTCGCTCTCACTCCTATGCGCGCTTCCTTTTCCTCTTCAATTACCCTCCATCTCTTTCCTTTCCATAGACCTCTCGCTCCGACGTACTGACTAACTGCAAAAAGGATCTCAACCGGCAAACGCAAGTTTAGAAAAGAAAAAGCACGATTTGATTAAATTAATTAATTAAGCAGGGCCTCATAATTTACAGAACAATTCGGAAATAAGCAAGGACAAGAAGCCTATTATTTTCGGTGAAATCCTCCTTAAAAGATGCTTATAAATTTAAAAAGAAGAAAAACTAAATTAATTGAGACTAGATTGTTAAACCTCCCCCCCCCCTGGCTACTTAACAATAATATTTAGGATCAATATATAAGTATATATAGGTTTATATATACCCATGAATCGGTCCAACTATTTAGGAATAAGCAATAGAGTCCATGTACACTTTAAATGCTTATAAATAGTTTCAATCATAAGACAGCTTATTTTTCTTTAAGGTTAATGTTATAACGAATATTTTGGAGGTATCATCTTGTTTTTAAATAATCAAATACATTGCAAATAATAATTATAAGCAAAATCACCTGAACGGTCGTTCTGACACACTTAGCGAGTTCCTGTTTGCGCAGGATCATAGTATTATTACCTTTGAATAAAAAAGTTTAATTTTCAACCATTTTTGTTGATAATTATTATTTTTAATCGTAAGTTTAAAATTTAATAAATAAAACTGTTTTCGGCTCGACATGGCCGACGGCGCGCGAAGGCTCGGGTAGTAGCCCGAGGCAGCCGTCCCCGCCGCTTGGCTGCGACTCTATTGTCGCGTCTCAGCCAATCGGCGAGCTCGCTGCTGTTTCCACTGCTTCCGAGACCTCAGTGCACGGTCAGCCGAGAGCCGAGGAGAGTCAGACGAATAAGTCGTTGTACGAAATTCAGGAAGGTCAGTTGCGTCCGCTCTGCCTTCCTTTTCAAGCCAAGTTGAATAAACGGAGTTACATATACATACTTCAATCTTCATTCTTTTCATGATCCATGAAACCTTGGCGTTCTATCTCGATTTCTTTTCTTCTTCGGTATTCATCGGGCATCACTAACATCGAACCAGAACCAGCAGAGGAGCTTCGCGCATCGGTCTTCGTCTGCGATTTTGTGTGGCTTATCGTTTCATCCATTTTTCGTGAAAAATCAGTTACGCGGGCGTGTTCGTGCTACTTTTAAGATTCTCCGTTCTGTCTACGATATTGGCCTTGAGTGCCGGTCTACTGGGCAGTATTTCGCGTACGTGTTCATGGTCGTTTTTTTTCTGTTATTCTCTCTCTTTATTTTTCGCGGGGGATTAGTGACGTGATCGCATTCGTGCTTATTTTATTTCGGACCTTCGTTACTGTCTACGAGATTGGCCTTTAGCGCTGGTACTCTGGGCAGTAGGGCGCGTACGTGTCGGGCATCAACATTCTATTCTACGTATCTACGAGATTGGCCTTTATGCCGGAAGAACGGGCGCGTCGGATCGCGGCAGAAGCACAACGAATTGCCGTGGCATAGGCAAGACGAATTCAGGAAGTTCGACGATTAGCCGAAAAGCGGGCCCGTCAAATCGCAGAGGCGCGACGAATCGAAGAGGAACAAGCGCGTCAAAGGGCCGAGGCGCAACGAATCGCCGAGGAACGGGCACATCAGTTCGCCGAGAGCCCACGTCGCGGTAACAAGATAGTCGACCCGGCAGACGATCGGCCATACGACCCGGAGCTACCTGCACTCTTTCCAGCGGGACCAGGTTGGCATTTGCTTGGCATCCGGAGGAGTAGACCGGGAACCCGCGATCCACGCCGCCGATGACCCGCAACTAACCGGGGCGAACCCCTCACCTTACGGTTGCCGGAATTCTCACAGGACCCGCGTTATGTTTTTCCGCCGGTAAACCTTACTCGAGCACCCACCACCCCTATCGTGGTGGACAGCTTTAATTCACCCCACGCGTGTGGGCCTTGCAGTACCCTCCGCTGGAACCTCTCCCTTCACCGGGCGCACTCCTCAGCTGGCGAGACCCACCATCTTCGGGATCTCCTCGTATAGCCCAGGAAGCTCAGGCACCTTCTCCGCATCTCCCGGAGGCGTCACTAGCTCCACGAAATCTTAAGAAACCGGTCGTGGCGACCCCTCAGCAAGCGGCCGCCGTCGCCTATCCGAGTTCGGGTGACGACGTATGCCGGCGAAACACTCGAAACTTTCTCCCCCTCACTCCTCAGCTCTCTTCGGGGACCCTCTTCAAGCACTGCCTCGCGTCGTCGGAATTCAAAATTTTGAATATTCTTGGGATGGGTTTTGATTGCTAAAAAAAAATAATAAAGTCACCACGCACCAGCCCACCCCTTCCGGGTTGGTGAGCTCGTGCGTGGGTCATCCCACCTAGGCCTTCGGTCACTTCCAACTCCTTCCCCTCCCCCCCAAACACAACAAGCAAAGAAAAGTCGACGCACTCGTCGCATATATCTCCTTCTTCTCCCCGAACCCATGACCTCATGGACGGCCTGACTGCGTCGCAGAAGTGTCTAGCCCGGCATCTCAAGTCAATGCATGTGCCACACACACAAGCGCAGTTTCTATTCTCACACAACGAATACTCCAGTGGTGAGGAAAATCACTAAACTTCGAACGGCTCTTTAAATTTATGGTTCAGGAAATCTGTCAAATCATTGCCATCTACTCACCAAAGGACCTGTGGATTCCATGGGACTAAATCTTACATATAAGCAGCACAGTGATGCTAATAGACCGCGACTTTTTCAACGCGCGCTTATTTTATATGCTTCAAATTCATTTTAATTTTCAAGCCGAGAAATTATAATAATTTATGTTAATATGGTTCATATATGTTACTACAATAATTATAAGATCCATGATAATACAGTATTTTATTATGATTAGTATGGAAAATGTAATGTACTTAATATCCGATCAAAATATCAAAGTTTGTCTAAAAATGGTTGATCAAATTTTTAAATTTGAAAAAAAATCTTATTTTGACTAACGGTGTGTAGAATGTGTATTAAAATTAAAGCTAAAAATTTCTTCTTGGAATTTTTATTATAATTTTTTTTCGACGTTTTCTCCTCTAGATCCGTGATTTTCTGCGATAACAGGGGCCACTCTTGTAGGATATATCACGATCTTAGTTGATTAGAAGCTATCAGTTGATGGTTTTATTAGCAGTATTTCTAAAACGGCAACTGAAGAGAATACCAACTAGTTTTAATTCGAATGCGATTTTCAATAATTTTGTTTATCTCGCTTTTTTATTTGACGACTGACCGTATTTTTCATTTTTCACTTTAGGGAGGAATATTAGATTTCATTCTTCATCTTTCATTCTATTTCAATTCAAGATTTGGTTTAAATTTGGGGGGGGGGGTAAGGATCTGATTGAAAAAAAAAACTTTTTTGACACTATATGACCCAGAGCTGATTATAGCGGAACTGATAGCTTCTAATCAACTAAGACCGTGATATATCCTACAAGAAGTGCCCCTGTTATAGCAGAAGATCACGAATCTAGAGGAAAAAACCTCGAAAAAAAATGATAATAAAAATTTCAAACAGAACTTTTTAGCGTTAATTTTAATACACATTATACACACCGTCAGCCAAAATAAGATTTTTTTCAAATTAAAAAATACTGTATTATCATGTATCTTATAGTTATTGCAGTTACATATGAATGAACCATATTAACATAAATTATTACAATTTCTCGACTTGAAAATAATAATGAATTTGAAGCATTTAAAATAAGCGCGCGTATTACGGCCAATAATGTGATTTTCCCCTTCCAACGCAACGCTTGCATAGTTGAAAAAGTCGCGGTCTATCAGCATCACTGAAGCAGCAGACCTCGAATCAAAAGACAGTTCAAATCGGAAAGAAGGCACATACTATATTTTTCTACAGTTTACTACAGCCAGTTTTAAATTTTTGAACGGCAAGTCAATCATAGTATCTACAGTCTCTAGGTCCTAAGTTACTAACTCGCAGTACCAATTGTCAAAATACCAACTCGGAGTTATTAGTTCGCAGTCTACCATTTAAAAGAAAAATTAAAGAATTTTCAACTCACGGAAAAGGATTACGTGAAGTGTTTTTTTCCTCATCCAAGGGATTTAACCAGAGAAACATTGAGTATCAGTAAGTTCAGAAAAATCTTAAATTAATATTTTGATTAATGTTTGTCTGGAAAATAGATTTTGAATCAGTTTTTTATATTTGTCATATCCGAAGGTTCACAAGAAAGGCTCGTCATAGTTTTTGTAGAATTAAATAAACGAAATTAAATGTATTTAAATTGATTCATTTATCTTACCCTCAACCCACTAAGCTATAAATAGTTGTGTAAATAGAGGAAACGTTAATAGGCTTTGTTACCAAAACTCCTGGATTTTTTTTAAATTTCAGTTTGAGCAACAAATCAATTTAAAGACTTATTGAAATATCATTTTTCATAAAAATAAGAAAATTAAAAGGGTAGACAAATTGACTGTAATATATTTTTTCTTTCTTTCTAAAAATCTAAAACAGAAAAATAACAACGTTGATTTCAAATAATTGTATCTGAGTATATTTTATCTTTTCCGTGTTTAATTAAATGAACAAATAATATGTAAATATAGTTTTTCTACTTTGTGATTTTTCTCTTTAACTGCTCAATGTTAAGTAAATGTGCATAAAAGACTGGGCTTTAAAAGGCCCTCGAAATATTTTGCGCGTTATACATATTTTTTATAATTTAATATTTCTAACAACATTTATGAATATTTACCATTCATGAAGATTGTTTGAAACTTGTACATGTTTCCCATTTTTGTTTACTCATAAAATTGAATTTTCTTATGACATATTGTCTATCAATTTTTCCATTGTGCAATCTATATCGGAGTGCGTATCCGAAATTCAGCAAAAAGCGATCCCGACTTAGCAAAAATAGTACACCAAAATAAGGAAAATAAGGCGAAAGATCTTCAACAAACAAACAGATCAGAAAATAAAAAATCGATTGATGAAACTTTGAATCAATTTGTCGCTAGTTCCTCAAAGAAAATGAATCAAATTTTTCTAAATCAAACTCCTTTACCAGTAGTAGAGTCTTTTTCAAAAATAAATGCTCAGAATACAAATGCAGAGATAAGCTCAAATTCTTCTCATAACAGTTTAACTTTAAATAGTACCCAACATGTTGACGATTCATTTTTTAATTCGAGGATCAAAACGAAAATTTCCACAGTCTTTTACCGTGAAAATTTGGACTCCGCCCATAAGAATGCCGTTATTGCAAAAAATTAGGTCATACAATAGATTTATGTGGAAAAAGAATATTTAATGATCGACATCAACAAGCTGACACTCAACAGAATCAGTGAAACGCTAAACCTCTCCCGAATTAGGGTGCGTCAAAGAAGGTGGAAAATAAAAATTTAAACGTAACGGCTGCAGAAAATAAAAGCATATTAAAAAACGTAAAGATAAATTTAAATAACATCAATCCTATTCCAATAATTCCTATGTCTACCTAATACGCCCAGGACGTATGATGATTGATACGGGAGCAGGAAGAAATTTACTTGAACTAAATATAATTCAAAATTCTACAAATATTAATCAAGATGAAATCTTACGTTTAGCAGGGATAAAAGCTTTACTGGTATTTAAGTTAGAACAGGCAACTCTTAATATTCTTGGATGTCCAACGATTTTCAATCTAATTCCAAATAGTGTTCCTATAGAAGATCATGAAGTTTTAGAATCAGAATTTTTTAGCGAAAATAAAGAAAAGACCATTTACACTGAAGAATGTCTTGAAATTAAAGAAAACAGATATTTATTTAAAGCACCAGAATTTGCCATAATCTTGCCAGCTAGATCAATTTCTTATGTGTGTCTTGAAATCGAAAAATAAAAGATAAAGACGATGGTTACATTCCTCAACTTTATTTAGCTGATAAAATTTAGATAGGAAATGCAATAGTAAGAAACCACGAAGGAAAAACATACATGAAAGTCGCCAATGAAAGCAAGGATCCAGTAAAAGTTGTAATTCCAAAAATTATTTTGGAAGATTTTGAAGAAATTAAGATGAGCGAACCAAAATAAAATTTAAAAAAATGCTGAGAAAAAGAAATAAAATTTTACTACATCGAAGGAGAAGCTAGTGTAGGAAAAATTAGAGAATGACTTCCCCTTGATCATTTAAATTCCGAAGAGCAAACGCACGTCGACAAATTATTGAATAAATACTCAGACCGTTTCCAGATTCCAGGAGAACACTTTGAACTCACACATGTAGCGAAACATACGATTCCTACTATTGATGAACAACCAATTTTTACGCGACCATTTAGACACCCTCAAGTTCAGAAAGAAGAATTAACGCGTCAGGTAAATGAGCTTTTAAAAACAAAGTGATAAAACCATCACAATCTCCCTATTATTCACCAGCCTTCTTGGTAAAAAAGAAGCTATGAGCTACAGGATTCCACCTTATACCAATGGATACAATAGATGCTCGTAAAATAGCTTTCTCAACTCAATACGGGCATTATAAATTTGATAGAATGCCATTCGAATTAAAAAACGCGCCTGCAACCTTTCAGCGAATAATGGTCGTGGCACTAACAGGATAGCAAGGTACTGAACTTTTTGTGTATTTAGATGATATCGTCTCGTACGCAAATACTTTAGAAGAACACATAGAGAAATTTGAGAAACTAATGACTCGATAAGTCAAAATTATACAGAATACGAGGAATTGTACATTCAAACAAGGTTATAATTATTACAGTAGATGAGACGAAATCTCGGGTGGCCATCCATACAATTTCAGATTCCGTGGAAGATTTACCCTCAAGCGAAGATTCAAGTTCAGATGATGAGCCTGAATCAATTTATTAATTCAATTTTAAATTCTCAGAAAGGAGTGCTCTCAAATGAAGTTTCAGATGATGAGCCTGAATTTCAATCGGCCATCTCAAAATTATTATTCAAAATTACTAAAATTATTTCAGAATTTAGGAAGAAACATGCCCCTAAGATAAAATAACGAGTGAATGCAATAAAAACTCGTAATCGAACACAGAAATTAAATGCAGAGAAAGAATATCAACAGAATTATGTAGTGACACATGAGGATTTTTCAGACTCCGAAGGAGAAGAATACAGAAAAGGCAAACTTTGAAATCATAAGTGGAAAGAAGAAGCTAAAGACGTTAAAAGACGCAGCTCAAGTTCCAACCCAATGAAGAGAAACTAATTGCGGCGAATTCCAGCTCTAATTCGGGACTACGGGACTCATTTATATTTATTTACAGTGAATCCTTTATGCCCAGCTTATTGGTTATAGCTTATGAATTAGATTGAATAGGCCAGCCTCTTACTGTATTTGCGCTAATTCAGACGAATTGGAGCTTGACTTTAAATCTTGCGAATTAAAATAAATTGGCTGTCACTGAAATTAATTCGTACTGACAGATTTAAAGGATATAGGTCCCCTAAAAATTGTAAGCCGAATTCGGGCGAATAGCAGATTTGAAGATTAAATTACTTTTTTCCGAATTTACAAGAATTCACGACCTGCTCCAATTCGACATTTTCGCAAAGCGAGATTCACGGAGGTTCTAGCGAATTCGTCTCAATTTGTTTCAATTAGTTTATTTTCACTGGGAAGCATACCTACTCCTGTGTCTAAAAGAAAAAGAGGCAGCCCTAGGAAGAACACAACGCAGAATCTGGTAGTGAAGAAGAAAATTAGACCGAAAGAGAAGAATAAGAAAAAAAATGAAGAAAACTCCAACGAAGAAAAGGACGATTACAATTCCGATGAAAATTCTGATGAAAACTTTCATGTCGATGAAAAAGGCATTTTTTTAGATAAGTTCAAAGAAGAAATACCGGATGACTTCAATGAAAGTCATATACCAACAATTTTTCCTTAAGCTACAAACTCAAACATTAAAGATTCGGCAAAGCGTCCACCACCAGAACAGCCCCCTGCCAAGTATCACGTACAGGCTGGAAATATGGCAACGAACCGTGATATAATTGAATGTCGAGACCATCTCACAATGCCAAAGGACAACTATGCCTATTTCGTTACAACCAACGGAGAAACCAGAGATAATGGATGAAGAAGTTTATTTAAACGTAATGAATTACCCAAATTTATAAATCTTTGCAAAGGAAACGCAAAAGAATTTCGCCATGGACAACAATATCATTTTGCGTTACCCAGCCAATCTGAATCCAACAAAAGTATTTCTGTTATATTATATAATATCAAATTGTCAATTAACTCATTACATGCGATAGAAAAAACTTTGAAATTACGAACAATTAGCATAGCAACAACATCTCAGGTTAATAATATTCAATGGGAAGATATTTTAACCACACTCAATTACACCTTTTTAGAATCATCAATGCAAATTATAATATGCCTTAAATGTCAATTAAAGAAACTCGTTCAAGTAAAAACTAAAGAGCCTATGATCAGCACAGATACTGCAGGTGCAGCATTTGAAAAAATCTCAATAGACATTGTCGGTCCACTTCCGATAACTAAAAATTAAAATTAGTACATTTTAACTATTCAGAATAATTTCACAAAATATTCTTTTGCATTTGTCCTTCCTAATGCACTTGCTAATGCACTTGCTAACTAATGCGGCTCGAATAAACAAATAAGATCTAAATGTTAATATCCTCTCTTTAAAGATGCTACTGAATAGTTTGTTTCTAGTGTTTAAACAAGCTATGGGCCTGCAGTTCTTTTGATTTGACAAATTTTCGGCCTTAGGGATTAGCACCGTGCGTCCTTCCACTAACCACTGCAGGATGGGTTGTTCTCCGTTTAGTAAAGTAGTAAATATCTGAGCTAGATGTTGGTGCGTAGAAGTGAACTTCTTCCACCAAAAGTTGTTGATTTGATCTGGCTCTGGCGCTGAAAAGTTATTAGTTCTAACGATAAATTTCTTTACTTCTTCAGCAGTAATTATTGGACACTCTTCCTCTAGACCTTGCAACCGTAGCCTCTGGTAAAAGTTACGAAAGAGTGATATATCTAAACCGTTTTCATCTAGCTGATAGGTATCTCAATATACTTGAGTAGAAAAGGGTGAATTTTCCTGAATCTACTTTACTCGCCGTTCAAGGCACTCTCTGTCTGTTGAAAGTGATCTTTTTTTTGCGTCCAGTGCTCCTTGAAGGTCAACAGTTTAGACTTATTCAGCGTGTGATTTGCTTTCCTTAAGTTTCGAGCAAGTGTCCTAACTTTTGAAGTAAATCTTTCATTTGATGTTATATAGCTAATCACGCACTGAATATTTTATGCATGGCATCTTGCCGTTTTAATTTTAAACTGAAGCTGTGCAATATGCTCGCGAGTCTTACTCAGGCGTACTAAAGTATCATTACTTCTATTATCGCTAAGCAGGGAGTTAAGATTCCAGAGATTAACATCTTAGGGGAGCATATCGGGGAGAGCAGTATTAGCTTCAGCTAATTTGTCCATCTTTACAAAGACTTTTTGGTGGACTTTTCATCGCCTAGTTCTCATGTTGGCATTATCGGCTATCTGCAAAGGGGATCTTGCCGGAACTGGTGGCTTGTTCGCTGGAGGATGTTGCTGTTCTTCTTACTGATAAAGAGCTTCATATCCTATTTTGCCGGTGAGCTTTTTTGTCAACAGGGAAGTTCGTCTTTTACCGCTGTTACATTTATACAGCGGCCGCGAGTGTTGGAGGTGAAAACATTCGCCTGTATATGCTTTCTTAGAGCTACCATGTATCACTCCATAGGTTTTTAGTCGCTTGCTTCCTGATGGACTAGGAAATTTGTTGCAATGCGACAGGTGTTTAATAAAGCCGCCTTCTGAGCTCCTGCCAGTAAGCTACTGACTCCAAAATGTTCTAGATGTTTAGTGCATCTCATGTGCACATTGTCTGTAGCCGAAATTACAATAGGATGAATAGATACATGTTTCACATTCCTCCATTATTCTTTCTTTCGCCTTTTTATTATCGCATCACGATGTCGGGTCGATTGACTCGCATGTGATGATCCGTCTGTATAGGAACGTCCCTATATAAGATGTAATCTTCGTTTCCTAACACGGGCTTTGGAATGTATCTATAGAAAGGCATCCATTCTTTTGAGAGTCCTTGGTTTAGGGTAAGTTGTTGATATATAATGCCCGCCACATCATTATGCCTGTGCGTATATTCTCTTTGAGCTACAAATCCTTCCGTTTCCGAATACAGGACACCCTTTCTCAACCAAATATTGGATGACTTACTATTCACTTCATGTATTTTTATTATGAGAGCAGTTTTAGGCTCCGGAAGCTATGATCATGGTTCCTTAGAGCAACCAATCCCGAGGCAACTGGAACGTATACGTCATCCACTTCTGCTCCTTCTGTCCTAGAAGTAAGCAAGAGCGGGAAATTTACGCGAGAAAATATCGTTCAACACTGTTCCTTAGAGTCAGGTCTCTAGCCGCGGATGACCTTACGCGGCAGACGGGACAGTTTGAGATGAAAATTTCACCTCTGGATACTTTTTTAGAGCTACCAATCTTTGTAGAATGTTATGAGGAACAGTGTTGTCGTACATAATTCAAGGGAATTTTACAGAATTCATGAGAATGTTGTCTAATTTGGTTGATATTGGAAAATATATTTTTCATTTTTTGTATCTCATTGACGTGTGATGTTACACCAGAGAGTCACAACCTACTGGAAAAGCGAATAGAGGAAAAATTATACGACCTGAACTTGTTTATGCACACGCTCTTGTCGATGGCACATAGACTGTCAATCGTCTAACGCGTGTTTCTGATTGGTTGATTATTAATTGTTAACTACTCGATAATTAATAACTTTAGCAAACATTTTTTATAATTATTTTCGACACCATTTTTTTTTGCGAATTAAAAAAGATAAAAATGTTTTTTGAATACTGGGACACCCTGTATAGTCGCGTTCTTTCATTAAACATAATTTTGTTTTTTACGTTTAAAATTTTCATCATTACCTTTTTTAATTTATGTCAGGCCCGTTGAGAGGAAAACCCAGGTCCGCGAGGGATGGAGGGGGGGGGGAATGACGGGACCCTATGAGTAATTGTCAAATTGTAGGCAAATTTTAGTACCTACGGTGGCAATCGCATTGTTATTAGGAATTAAATATTTCATAACGGAAATTGAACTTATCACATCAAAAAACTTAAAATCCAAAAGGGGCAGTTTTGAAAATAAGAAATGCGGGAAGGTCTATTAATGACTCGTTAATTCCCCAACTGAAACGCAGATGTATTTCTTTCGCCCCGATTTCGCCCCAAAATGGGGATCCCCCTACCTAATGCGCCAGTTCCATTTTTCGACTACACTGTGTTCAAAGACTGACTATGCATTTTTTTCCGAAACTTATATAAAGGTGCTCGCATTTAGCTCAGCATTACAGTCTTTCAATAAATCTTGACCAGAGTTTAAGTAATTACAGTCAGAAATTGATTCACGTTACGTAAAGTAAGAGTGTATCTATTAGAAATACGTGAAAAATGGCGGTGAGCAAGATTTTTTTCACTTTGGCATTTGCTATGTGTTTGGTAACGTGTGTACAAGGATTAAAAGTCGCCCGTCCTAAAAAGGATTACCATTTCGGGAAACATAAGGACGGTGACGTATATTTACTAAAGGACCAGAAGGTATTTGTAAAACGTCGTTGGGGTCACCATCATAAATATGAGACTTACCTACTCAAGCACCCGGACGATGACATAGTGAAAAAGTTAAGGTTTGAGGAAGCAAAAGATAAAAAATATATTCCAAAAATTTCTGAAATTGTTGTAAAAGATCAAGGCGGTGCTTCTGATAACTGTAAGATCAAGGATGGGGGCATCGGAAAAAGCCTTGTCACACTAAGATGGACCAATGACAGGTTGGGTGGGAAAATTAACTATTTAGTTGATATTATTGGACAATAAACTAAACCTAGTTATAAGTTATTCATTGATTTGAATATGTAGACTAATTTTGTCCTGAAATCTTGTAATTGCAAAATTTATATTTGTGAAGAATTATGCAATTTTAAATTCGTATCAATGTGATTACCTCATTGTAGATTAATAATTCTAGTAAAAGTTGAATAAAATTTTTTTAAAGTGAAATAACGGTTCCTAAAAAAATGTGTGTTCTTTTTTAAATTTAATTCCTCCTCAAATAATTTATAATTAAGTATAGATTTATTATGTTTCTTATACAATTACAAAAAAAAATCATAAGCCGTCTATCGATATTAGCAGATTACTTCATTCATTGACAAAAGATAACTAAAATAAAGAAATGCATTTTTATGTGAGACTGCTTCAAAACTTATGTCACGGATATTTTTTTTTCTCACACTTATAAAAATTTTGTTTCTATAAATTGAGAATTAAAAAATCGAGAAAAAATGTTTTATTCTAATCTATTATAATTTATCATTATTTATCATTACTCATTTCTTTTGATTGGTTTTAAGTGAAAAAAAATCATGAATCATTAATTATTATTATTTATTTAAGATAAGAAAACAGCATACGCTGATACATAACTTGTGTAATTAATTCTAAACAAATTAGGCGTCTCATCGAAAAACTGAAATTACATTTGGATTTTTCTACGAAATATGTAGGTGCGCTTCTTCTGAACAATTGAATTATTTTTCAATGTTCTTCCGTTGTTATGAACAAACTAAGCGTCCGATCGAAAAACCGAAAACAATAAGAGAATTATTTTTTAAAGTTCTGTAACTTGTATAAACAAATCTATTAATTGTGCAGTAACATTGACTTTTTAATTCACATCAACATGTGAACAACCTTATGAGGCTTTTTCATTTTATCGAACAATTTCCAAACTTATGAAAATATACGTTGCTATGACAGTTTTGATGCTACCGATTCAAATGTGGCAACATATGTTTCCGTAAGTTTGGGTATTTTTGTAAAAAGTTAACAAAATTTTAACAACATTTTATTTGTTTATGCAATCAATTACAAAAATAAAAAAGCCTCTTTGAGGTGTATGCATGTTGATTCGAATTAAACAGTCAAAGTGACTGTGTGCAATTATTATATTTGTTGATAAAAGTTACAAAACTTTAAAAAATAGTGGTGTGTACGTGTACTAAAATTGCGGTGCGAATAGTCAAATTGTTTCGTTTTTTATTTATTAGTTTATATTTTTATTTTCAAATTTTCCTTCTTAGTGCGTTTTTATTTGAGAAATTTTATGTGCGGATTATACAATTAGTATTTCTGCAAATAATATTTTTCTCAAATAAAATTTTTTAATAAAAACATACCAAAGAGATTTTTAGTATATCTTTCAAGGAATAAAATAAACCCTATAAGATTAAAATTGAATAAAAATGGCAAATTTACCTAAAGGGAGAACAAAAAATAAAACTCTGAATAAATATTGTTAAATAAAAAGTTTTAACCTGGAAAATTTTTGTCAAAAGTTCGCCTTCAGTTCTCTTACAAAATTACTTGATATAAACAGTGAGGGACTTTTTCCTTAAATTTATAAATTATTTTTAACAATGCTGTCGAAATCTCAAAACGCAAACGATATGTATTGTGACGTTTTTAAAATTGTGTTAAACATTTTGAAGCTAATTTTGGAACTACATTTTTTTAACTTAAGCATCATCTTAACTTCAGTGGTTATTTTCTACAATTTTCTAAAAATAAAAAGTATGCAGATTGAAAAAAGTTCTGTATTTTAGAAGTTATTTACCATTTTAATGTAACATTGTATTTTTCACTATTATCGCAATGTCACGTCGTCTAAAAACATCTTGTTTACGAATATGAATATAAAGAAGGTTGACCTCAAAATAATATTACACACTGTCTAGTACTACAGAATTGTCGATAATAGATATCGGACGAGATGGAAAAAAAAACAGTTTTTGATTTGTATTGACTTTGAATGACAAGAAATAGTCTGAAAGTCACATATGGCTGTTTATTTCACGATAAAGTAAATGTCATACAAATATCAAACTCATCAAAACAAAATAATTTTGTTAAAATAGATATTTTCTTGTAATTCAATGTCAATAAAAATTATTCTAAGGTCAATTTTCTTCATATATTTTAATTGCAATGTATTTCCAATACATTCGGGTTAAGATATATCTTATGATTTGTTTCTGAAAAGAATCTTGGAATTTTAGAAGCATTTAATTTTAAAAATATCTAGGATGAAAAATCAGATATTTAAACATTTTTAAAACTTGCATATCTTATTTTGTCTTTCAATTTTTGTGTCATAACAAGTTTTCTGATTGGTAATTCCGATTTGAATATTTTTCTCCACATCACATTGATTAGATGAAGAGTGTCAAGGTATTATTATTATTATTATGGATAATAATATCTGAACACTCGTTATTTAATAATAATGAAAAACAGTTTCGGCTCTTATTCCAATAGCAGCCAAGTTTTCAACATTAAAATTTAACTGAATTAAAAAACATACAATAAAATCGAAGAGGAACCTTTTCATTATAGCCTTTATCGTAAAATTGTTTGATATGAAATTAAAATTTTTCACAGTCATGTATTTTAGAAATGAAGTCCTAAATATCTAAAGAATTTTTTATTTAAAGACCGAATCAGTTTCAAATTAGGCAGTTCACGGTGTGCTTGAGAAGGGTTTTGGATTTTCATCTGGCATTTTAGATTTTCCTATTGGATATGTTGCGCTGACTTCCTACAAACATTTCAAGCTCAAAATTAAAATATTTCATCGGTCCCTTTTCGAGATAAGGCTCTTTTTCTGCCAGTTTTTCGGCTTTTACTGGGAAACGCCTAGTTTCCTTTTTTTACATTTTCTCAGAATAACTCATTTCAGTCCCAAAATTAAATATGCCCTTTGAACCCTTTTCAAGGTGAGGTCAGGAAAAGGGCCTTATCTCGAATGGGGACCAATTAAAGATTTTAATTTTGAGCTTAAAATGTTTGTGAGAAGTCAGTGCAACATATTTAACAGGTAAATCTAAAATGTCAGAAAAAAATCCAAAACTCCTTTCAACTACACCGTGAGGTTCTACATTTGAAGTCACAGAATCTCTCGGGGACGAAATATGATTTTTTTTTAGAGGACATTAGTTGATGCGTATTGTTGCGTTTGACAAAAAAAAAATTTCTACGAAGTTATGCGTATTTCAATTTTTTGATTTGTTTTCAAAAAAATCCGATTTTTTTCTTTAAACCCCTATAACATTTCATCTAATTGAGATATTCATGGTTTTCTTTCATATTTAGGTAAATTTTATTATTTTAGTTTGAAATCCGCAAGAAAATTGAAAAAGCTACTAAAATGGCGGCGGTTTTTCTGAAAATATTAAGAGTCGAATTTCTCCAAAAAACCACATCTACATCGTTTTCCAATTGTTTGTTGAATTTGTACTTTCACAAAGAATATATTCTGTGAATTTTATGTGGGCCAAATAACTTTTGGGGCCAGGAGAATTTATTTTCAAAAAATCAAATTTTCTACTTTTTTCAAGTTTCCAAAATTGAAAGCAAAAAAAATATATTTTTTGGAAACCCCCACTCATTTATTTTAAGCCATCTTTTTCACCATTTCTGCTCATATAGGGAAGATATCATATCAGCTTAATGCGGACAAAACTATTTTTGAGGCTGGGAGAATTTTTTTTTCGTAAAAAAGGTATTTTTTGAATTTATCTTGTAAATGACGCAAGATATCGCAAAGAGCAATTTTTTGTAGAACTTTTTCAGACTTGCAACAATCTAATGTTAACATTTTTTCGTATCAATGGATTTAATCACCGTCTGCAGTTGAGAAAACTTGCGCTTCAAGCAAACAGAAAATAAAAAATCACCCTCCTCTTTTTCAGAACCTAATAAAATTTCTGAATCCAGCTTTTTACGCTTCAATTCGTCATTGATGTATCCCACAAGAATGTTTTAAAACTTTTCCTAAATTAAAAATTCGATTTTCAGAAAGGTTTGCTGGCTCGCCTAAGAAATCGTCAAATTATTTGATATGTCACTGTTATTTCCCTTGGCACAGCTGACAACGTGACTCAGTAGATTACTTCAGAATTATTCTCCTAACCTTCGCCGAAAGATATTCCATTTTTATGACCTTAATTTTGGCAATCAATTTATGGCCATGACATTGGCTTTCCCTTTTGAAAATTCCGACGTGGTAAACTTCGTCGTCAACTATGTCGTAAACTACGTAGCATACTACGTCAGAAACTATGTCGGAAATGACGTCGTAGAGTATGTCGGAAACGACTTAAGAGCCGACGCCACAAACTACGTCGGAAATAGTAAGCGAACTGGTATACGACGTAGTTTTCAACGTAGTTTCAGGCGTGATTGATTATGCATGTTTATAAATTTGATTATTATTATTATTAGAGGTTTCTAGGAACATTTTTGTGAAATTTGTGGACCTTCTTTAAATAATAAACAAACCATTTAACCAAATGTTTTACCAAATTACGACGTAGGAAAGCATGTCGGAAACGGCATTATCCACGTCGTGGATAACGCTCCACGTAGTTTGATACGTAATTTTGAAGTAATTTCCAATGTACTTTAAAAACGTCAGAATTTTCAACATAAATGTTTAATACATGATTGTGCTATTGTCAAAA
Organism: Andricus grossulariae; assembly: GCA_011634705.1. Classification (NCBI taxonomy): domain Eukaryota; kingdom Metazoa; phylum Arthropoda; class Insecta; order Hymenoptera; family Cynipidae; genus Andricus; species Andricus grossulariae. The sequence goes on from JAABKJ010007545.1 coordinate 279,744,114, forward strand.
GCAGGTATTTACCATTTATGGAGGTCCTATGTGAGACCCCCTACTAAGTTATACGGACCTGCAAATCTTAGTCGACTAGTATACGCAACTGCGTAAACGTCTAACCACGCACGCGTCCCACTTCAAGAAGATGGAACTAACCGAACAAAGAGTGTGCATTACATTTTGTCAAAAACTTGGCCATTCATATGCGGAAACCATCGTTATGATTCGGAGAGTGTATCCCAATAAGTCTATGAGTGATACTCAAATTATAGAGTGTTTAGGCTATTTAAAAGTGGTCGTACTTCAGTAGAAAGTGACCCTCGCTCTAGGAGGCCCGCAACAGCCAAAACACCTTAAAATGTGAAACGAGTGCGAGTGTTAATTAATAAAAATGTCTTCAGAAGGTCAGATAAAGTTCTGAAGCGACTACATGGCGTAGTAGGCAGGAAACGGCCTGTTTTTTGGAAAAGCTACGACTGGGGCATTCACCACGATAACGCACCTACTCATTTATCGCAGCTCATTCAGAAATTTCTGGTGAAATACGGCCTTACACAACTTCGGTAGCCCACACACAATCCTGACCTGACTCCCTGTGATTTCTCGCTGTTTCCCAAATTGAAGTATCCTCTAAAAGGAAAATGATTTCAAGACGTAGAGGAAATAAAACAGAATGTGATTCAGTAGCTGTTAGCTATTCCGAAAGGTGACTTTAGAAAGTGCTTCTGAAAGTGGGAGGATCACTGGAAGAAGGTTGTGGCTTCCAAAGGGGAGTATTTTATAGGAGATATCGTCACAATTGGTAAGAATAAACCCTTATTCCTGATACACCATAAATTCGGATACTTTCCGGACATAACTCGTGATACATGCATTCACAAAAAATCGAACTTTCTCGTGAACTTGCATCATCCTGGATCTTTGGAAACTGTAGAAATCCTCTTTTCAGGATTTCAACTACTAAGAGCGAGAAATATTATTTAACTTGGGACAGAATTCTCAAAAGAAATACTTTAAAAAAGAAGGAGGGTAGTTCAGGTTGAAGTTTCTGCTTGGTAATCGGAGAAATTGCGCTCCATCGAATCGTTTTACAGCAGTGGAAGTAACTGTGGCTGATTTTCCCAGTTTCATCCTTCTCTTTCTGTTTCTCTTTCTCTGCCTGGGATTTCTAGAGCTGCTCAGAGGAACCATCGTGAGATGAAACAGTAATGTAAAATGGCATTTGAAAGAGCACTCGATACGAAACGGCGGATAAGTAAAGGTTCCAAGGTCTTTAATACGGCCCGACATACAGTGGGGCAAAAAAAGTTTCTGGTAGCTAAATCAATTTTTAGCCTACACTATTCATTCGATTTGAAAGTATATATTTTTTTGACTGAAAGTTTTTTAAATTTCAAAAACATTCGTATGTTTGGATTTTTGATAAAAATTGGGTTAATTTTTTTTTTAGCAACAAAGTTGAGATTTTGTTCCAATTTTTCAGAAGTGCCATTTTTGAAAGATTTTCAGATTTATCGAAGGAGGTCCAATGTATGTATTAAAACTACCAATAAATAATTTTCTGTGGTTACGAATAATTAAAAATATATGTTATTTGACAATTGTTCAAACAGTTATTATAAACTCTTTGCTATAATACATTGCAAATTTACAAGAATTATTATTATTTTTTTATTTATTTAGGGATTGGATATTTCCGAATGAACAGGCTCAATTTTGGTTCACGAAATCGACTAAGAATGTCTTTCCGAGTATTCTTGGCTATGATATTTTTTTTAATTGAAAGCAATTATTAATTATTTAAACAATACTCATAAACAAATTTAGAGTTCGGCTATTTTCAACGAATATACCCAACGAATAATCTTTGCTGTGATATTTTTGTTTGTCACAAAAATTGTTTGTTTACGAATATAGTTGAAGTAATCGAAAATTTTTAATTTGAAAAGTATCACAGCGAAAAGTCATCGCGGAGACATTCTTAGTTAATTCCGTAAAAAAATCGAGCCTACTGGTTGAAAAGTAGCCACACTCTGAACTTGTTTATGAAAATGGTTTAAATCATGAATAATTCTGGTAAATTTGCAAATGATCACAGCAAAAAGTCATCAGAAATACTTTCTCAGTTGATTCCGTGCAAAAATTGAGCGTATTCTTTGAAATATATTCAAAATATGGATTTTTTAAAGAGAAATTGTTAAAATAATTAATAATTTTTATTTTGTAAAGTATCATAGCAAAAAGTTATCGGGAAAACATTCTTAGTTCATTCCGTACAAAAATTGAGTCCATTCGTTGAAAAATATCTAAAGTGTAAATTTATTCATAAAAATTCTATAAAAAATGGAAAAATTGCATTTATTTTCAATAAATTTTAATTAAACATTAAGTACTCTCATATTTTATACCAAAAATGTAGATTTGAATGACTTAATTATTCTCACCCACTGTATATTACTTCTACACAAAATCTTTGCAAAATCACAACAATTTTTATCATAAAAATAGTTAAAATAGAATGAATAGAGTAGAATAAAAATTGATTTGTCCACAGAAGCTTTCTTACCCCATTGTGCGACAGTTTATGAATTTATTTGACCAAACATATGCAATTTTATTTTTAGAAATTTTTCTGAATTGCGAGTGCATTGATATTTGTATCTTTTTGTCTGGAATTCTCACTCTTCGAGAGGTTACCACAAAATTCAACAGTAGAATTTAAAAATGCTTAATCTTAATTTTTTTACTTTTTCAACTCCTTACCTTTTTCTCAGGATTCTTGAATTTATTTGATAGAGATGTATAATTTATAGTACATTATACCTATCTTGTATAGATTATCAAGCCTATTTTTTTAGAAAATAAATTGAAACTTAATGCATTATAAAAGCTTGCGGGAATTTTACGGGAAATGCATGGAAATTTTATCGTGTTTTAACAGTGTTGAAATTTCCAGTTTATTGAAGTCAAAAGTTATATGGTTTTCGCATCACGCACCTCGGCAGTGAAGACATAAATAATATGCAAAGTGCTTCCATGCAGCAGACTGTGCGATAATGATAAAGGCGGATGCGCACTTTGAAACACATCTATTTTGCGAATCGATGCTATGGACGTGCATGCGTACTTCAGAGATAAGTAACTTTGCACATCAGCAAAATAAAAATATTCTCAAAAGGCGTCGGTAAAATCCACCTTGCCGAAGGAGGGATAAATGAAATTATACACACATGCTTGGTACTCGTTTCGCACTCGCTTCGCACCCGCTTCGCGCTCTCTTCGCAATCGCTTCACACTTGCTTCACACTCGCTTTGCACTCTCTTCGCATGTGCGCCAATCTTCGCCTTGTGCTTCGAACCTCCGACTCATGCTACACGTTTCACACCCTTTTTTGTGCACTAGTATCACAAACAGCTATTGTGCAATTGTACAGCACTATTGTTAGCTTTACTGCACAAGTAATAAGTTTTTATGTCAAGGGTTATTTTGGAATACTGGGAAAATTAGAAATAATGTTATTTGTGGAATTATTTGAAACCTTGTCTATTGACGCAAGTTATATTCGGACGTACCCAAGCATAGAACCTGAAATTGTGTCAGTAGCTGGAGTATATATGTATATGTATATACGACATGAGTACTATTTGTAGTTCGAACGGTCGCCAATTTCAACGAACGAACCATCTAGCTCTACAAACGACTATGAAGGCCATTGATGAACCTACCAGTCCATCCATTACCAAGCATGATACTTGTGCCATGCCGCCAGAGCGTTGATCCTTTGTTACGTTGAGCTCGAATTCCGAGACCGAGAACACTTATCGCCGATTGATCCATCTCTCGATAAATTTACTCGTAGAAAAACCAATTTTTCAACCTCTATACGGAACGTCTGAATTTCTAGTCTGTTCCGAGTAGAACTTTATTGGACTATTTTTCTTATCTACCTCTCAAGCGATAAAGCGTTCCCAAGGAGGTAACCATATTTTTCTCATAAGATTTTTTAATATAAACATGAGAGCGGCTCGAAGAGATTTACAAATTAAAACAAAATGAAACTTTGACAATATTTCGAAATTAAATTATAGTTATAACAAAGGGAGGAGTTCAGAGATTACATTTCTTTCGCTTTTTGTCCCTTTTCCCCTTTTTCCTTCCTCCAATTTGAAAAATCCCCTATAACTCTAAAAGAAATATTAAGATTCTGTTGTGAAAATAATTGAATAAATTCTTTTGAAGTAAATTGCTGTAGGTACTAATATTAAATTCAAATTGAAACGCTTTAAATTCCTTATATTTCAAGTAAAAATATTGGATTTTCAACACAATAGGTACATTTTTAAACAAATATTTGAATTTTCAACCAAGAAGATTAATTTTATACTAAAAAAATTGAGTTTTCAATCGAAGAGATGAATTTTTAACTAAAATTATGAATCTTCACCCAAAAATAAAATTTCAGCTTTTAACCAAGTAGTTGAATTTTTAAGCAAAAAAGATTAATTCTTTATGAAAAATGTAATAGTTGATACTTCTACGAACATGTTTTAATTCTAAATCTCGAAAAGTTGAATTTATTAAAAAAAGAGGACTTAATTTTTATCTAAAAAGTTTAATTTTCTACCAAATATTTTACTTTTCAACCAAAGAGATAAATCTTCAATCAAGAAAGATTTTCCAGTCAAACAAGACAAAAAATGTTAAACTAACTGTTAAATTTTGAAGCCAAAAAGACAAATTTTCTACAAAGCAGTTAAATTTAAAGGCCTGAGCATGAATTTTTAACCGTACAGTTAATGTTACACCAAGCATTGGAATATTCTACCAAACTGTTGAATTTTTTAGCCAAAAATATAAATTTTCTACAAAACAGTTAATTTTCAACCTAAAAATATGAATTTTCAACAAAGTATTTAATTTTCAACGAAATAGTCTGCTTTTTGCCAAAAAAGACGAATTTTCAACAAAAAAGTTAAATTTTCAACCAAAAAGGATGTCTTTTTTACAAAATTGTTGATATTTTAACTGATGAATTAACTTTTTAACCATATTTTTTAATAAGTAATGTTCTGGAATTTTTCTGGGGAATTTTTATCAGTAGAAAGTACTGAAGTGTTCAACAGATTTTTTAAAGGTAGATACAAATACAAACTTTCAACACAAGAATGACTAGAAAACTTGTCAAAGAAAAGGCACTACTGTTGGAATGCCATCCTATTTTTTTATTTAAAATTAAACTACTAAACAACTGTGATTTCTGTAATTACAAAAATTAAACCTTTACGTAATATTTTGGAAAATATTCTTTTCGTAGCTCGATACTTTAGTGAAGTTAAAATTAATTTCTTCTACACTGTTAGAAATTTTCTGCAATTTTAGTCAGTTCTCAATGACTCATGTCCCTGAAATTTCATAAATTTGGCTTTCAAAATTATTTTGTGACCATATCCATTAATTTTTAGTGACACGAAACATAATTTTGAAGCAAAAGTTATTGAAATCTCATAAAATTGACTCTGGAACGTATTTCAATTGCTTGTACATAAAATATTATTGGTGGCTGAATAAATTTCACTCTGGTTTACGTACATTTTACAAACATGCATTGAAAATGAAGTAACATTTGTTGTTAAATTAATTGAAGCTTAATGAAAATATGAACAAAATTTGAAAATAATTCATGAAATTAAATTTAGAAGCTTTGTATGTGATATATTTTCCTATCGATTAATGCATTTTTTTGCAATTACATGCACAAAAATGGTTTTACCTCGTCATTTCGAAAGAAGTAATTTCAGAGAACTGTCCTTAAAAAAGTTTGACTATTTACATTGGATATCCATAGGATATTCATGAACATATACAAAAAATGCAATGCGCTATCTCTTAAAATAGTTTCAAAAATTACGTACATTGAAATTTCAATAAGGCTATTTGAATTTCAGTGTTGCATCACATTTCAATGAGTTTTTCACTAACCGTAGTGTAAAAGGCTTTACTAACATTTTCATGAAATTTCATGAACTTCCCGAGTAAAAATGCTTCGACTTGAGTTCGACTTGGCGCTGTCTTGAGTTCGTCTCCAAGACATCGATGCCTGGCTGCGTCTCAAAACTGAGACGAGACATAACATTCTGTCTTACTTTTATGGTTTTAGCATGGTGATTTCAAGTCGGCGAAACTTGTCTCAAGACGAACATTCTGGACTCAGTTGACCGGAAATCAGTTGATCTGGTGTTCGAATCCCAGTGGAGCGAGAGGAGAGAGATCCTTTTTTTCTGAATAAATTCGAATTCACATTTTCAACCAAAGACATCAATTTTGAAATAAAATGATCAATCCTTAACAAATCTTTAACGAAAGAGATGAATCTTCAACCATGAAAATGAATTTTTAACAAAGTAGTTCAACTTTCAACCAATTAATTTAATTTTTTACCAAACCGGTCAAAAAAGTCTTTCCATTTTTGTGTGGATTTTAATCAATTATGTTATACAAGATGTTTCTATCTAAGTCACCCCTGTTATCCAGTGACCAAAATGTACTAGGACAAAATCGCCAAAATCAAAATTGAAAATACAGCGAGTTTCTAAAATTTTTATTTTGTTATTTATTGAGATTATCTTTATAACTAGTAGTGCACACATTTTTGTGAGCATATGTGAACTTTTTGAGCATAGAAATACATTATAAAAGAATCGATAAGATCCAGGAGTCGAAATTAGGATTACGAAAAATTTTCAAAATTTGGAATCTGCTATGTAATAGAATTATTGTCGATTTTTTTAGTGTATTTCTATACTTAAAAGTTTCACACATGCTTGAAAAAATTGTAAAATTACAAGTGAAGAAAATAATTCTAATAAATACCAAGTTTTGAAAATTTGCTATACTTTTAATTTCGAGTCCTGGATCTTGTCGATTTTTTTAGTGTGTTTCTATGTTGAAAAATCTCACACATACTCAAAAAAATGTTTAAGCCACAAGTTATAAAGATAATTTCATTAAATACCAAAATCAATTTTTTTTTTAAATTAGTTTTACTTCCTATTTCGATTCCTGGGTCATTCCTGTCACTAGAAAGTTTTAAACTATCAAAAAAAATTCTTGTAAGAAATAAAAAATAAAATTATTATTAAAATTCAATGATTAATTGCCATGTGAACAACTAATTAGGTTTAAATTTGTTTATTTTATATTTTAATAGATCCTGTACAACTGTAGTTCATTTTCATTAAAATGATTTGACTTACGAACTATGCAGTTAGAATTGTTATAAAAAATCTTTTATTACTTTGATTTTAACCACTTTGATATTTTCTTTAGATAGAGTATATGGGCGTTTCCACGAAAAGCGTCATTTTGGACAAAAAAAAGTTACAAATGAAGTTTGGACCACTTCTTTTAAACTTTTTTTAACACATTGGACATGCGTAATAGTATATTATACGCTGAGGTGCATAATGAGGGACTTTACGCGACGAGCGGCAATGCTCGCAGGACGATCGAAGCCCGAGGCACGATACAGCGAACGATCACTCTTCACATTACACCCTACACTATACTCTACGCTGTCGAATTAAAACGCGTTTATGCACTGGAGCCATAACGAAAATTATCTTACAGATGCTCCACTTATTTTACACATGTGCACAATTCACAAAAATATATATTTTTGAAATTAATTAAATTTTTTTATAACAAAATAAGTAGAGGAGAGATCTTTTTAAGTTGGGTTTTCTAGTATTATGTTCAAGATAATGCCAATTTTAGTGTGAGTAGGTAATATTATGATATATTTATACAAAAATTTACTATATATTTTTTTTATTAAAACCACCTTATTTTTTAGGCACATCATTTTTCTTTCGTGGACGTTTTTCGGACGCCAAAATACAGCAAAATGAGAATAAAAATTTGGTCCTATATTGATGCGCGCAATTTTTGCTGTTGCAAGTATTGGAGGGGACATTTTCGATGAAATATTGGGGTGGACATTCTATCCTCAAATGGGATATACCTTTGACATGCACTGCAATATTGTCTTAATCCATGGTAAAATTCTTTGTCCCACCGTACTGTTCAATTTCAGTAAGCATAGAAAAGTGTGCTTTAAATGTTCTTGGAGTAAAGTGCGATGATGGAGTGTTAATTTTGTTGCCGAATTCAACATTTTCGATATTTAAAAGTGTGATACTTCAATAATTTCAGAAGCACATCTGCTTTTTATATGGTGTCTCCTGGACACCTAAATCTAATACAAAATAAAAAGTTTATTGCCCTGGGTAGTTTTGCACACTTTCCACACCTACAGACATTGGATGGGACATTTGAATCGTAAAAACGGTGACAGGACTTTGAGATTTTTTGTTGAGTTAGAAAACAATGCACAATGTCAAATCCATGAAATTTAAGTATATAGTCCATGGTCTATTGTACTAGCATAATTTTTTCTCAGAATTTTCAAACATTGCGCAGAAAAGCTGTGATCATACACAGCATTCAATGTGTAGCTGCACTGTTAAAAATGTTTGGGATTCTACAATACTTCTACAATACAAGCGTAATGTGAAATTACAAACACGGTATGGTAAGTGAAATTACAATGCATTTGATTTAAAATTGCAATGCTTCAAAGGCAAAATTACAACACCAGCATTTGAAAAGTACAATGCAATATATTGGAAGCTTATTTCAAATACATGTATTGGAAGTTTCAAGCAGACATTTTTTACAGTGTGATATAAAATATTATAAGGTATTTGGGATTTGGTCCAACTATTATATGTTATATCTTTTCATGAGGGTTTCTTTAACGACTGTAAGCTCTTGCGCCTATTTCAGGGAGTCTGTCTGTACATTTTTGTGAAATATAACTTGTATTTTAAGTGTTGATTTACGTATCAAATCCTGCTAACAGAAAAAAGTAACACTTTCCCTGGAAGCGTCCATATCTTTAACGATTTTTTTCGTTTTATTCGCAAGTGATTTTCAGATATTACAGACACGAAAATAGAACCAAAAACGGTAGATGCACCCACTTTTGTGTGGCTTGAGTTAATGTGAAACATACCGTGAGATATTTTCTAAACGAAATTTCATTGCGAGTGATTCACAACAATGTTGAACACAGTAGTATCGATATTATGAATTGCTTTGTAGCCTCTCGCTTCATTTGGCGAAATCAGTGAGATTTTCCGAGCAAATCCGCAAAAACGCCCGGAACATCAAACGCGATTGAAAGTGATAGCATTGATTGTGAATTCGTTAACCCTTTTCATGGAGACGGGACTATATGTCGGTAGTTTTAGTCGTGTTGATGCGTGCTGTCATGATCAGTAAAATCGTTACAACCAGCGAAAAATGTACAGAGACCGGTTCACGTGTTCCTACACTAGAAGTACCAACGAGAAATAAACATTTCCTCGTAATTGTTACTGGTAAATCGTACACGTTTTGTTCCTGTCATCAAAATCAATAAAGATTTGCTTCAATAAAACGCTGTTTATTCTTGAACAGAATATTCGATGACTAATAGTATTATTACTCTTCTGATTAAAAAAATGTTTCTCCGAAATCTTCCCCGAAATTCATAGTCATTTTAATCTGCAATTGTTTTATTTGAAGAAGGTTGTGAACCACGTAAAAAGTAAATTTATTATTATTTATTGATTACAAAATTCTGAATTATTTATTGCGAAAGGGTGTATAGTTTAACCAATTTCACTCTCTCTGAAATCTTATGCAATTCCATGCAATACTTTGCATTCCAATGCAATGTTTTTTTTATTTTATAGTTTTTATTTATTTTAAAGATTTTCAAACATTTTCGGGTATTCTAGGGAATTCCAAAAGAGTGCAATATATTTCTATACTGTAATTTGAAAAAAATGAAATTAGATGAAATTACAAGCGATTTTAAGAAATTTCGAAGAATTCCACAAGATTTAAAGGACTGTGAAAAATCTACAAGAATTTCACGGGATTTCAAAGACTTCTGGGGATTTTAATGAATAAGTTTATTTCAATGTATATTCGAGGTATTTCAAACGATTTAGACCTACTTTTCTGAATGGATTTTAACGTTTTTCACGGATTTCGAGGAACTTCATAGCAATTCAAGAGATATAACAAATTTCCAGGGATTTCCAAGGATTTCAGGGGGTTTTAGGGTATTTCAAGGAATTTCACAAGACTTGAAGGATTTTAATAAATATCCAATAATTTCCAGGGACATGAAAGATTTCTAGGTATTTAAAACGTTTTTTTAGATAACTTTAATGAATAAGTTTAATTTAATTTATATTCAAGGGATTTCAAATAATTTATACCTATTTTTCACAATGGATTTTTACTTTTTTCAAAGATTTCTTGGTATTTCAAAGGATTTCAAGAGATATAGAAAATTTCAAGGGATTTCAAAGAATTTTTTAGGATTTAAACTGGGTTTTTGAGAACTTTAAAGATTGGGTTTTTAATTTATATTCAAGAGATTTCAAATGATTACTACTTTATATTATTTATTATTTTATTTTTAACTTCAAGCAAAGATATTATTATCTTTGCTTTAAGTCTATTTGGTCGCAATCAAACAGTTGTGACGTCACAAAGTAAGATATACTACTGTGCACCAATCAGACAACTTTAGCCGTCATGTTACTTTTTTCAATTTTTACGAATAGGTTTCGCGTCCGTTGCGGCTTTCGACTTGACAGCTGAATGTGTAAGTTAACCTAAAAAATTCTAAAAATAAGAAATCGAACATCCGAAAATAAAAGCCGAATCAAGCGGAATTAAAGACTGGATGTGATTCTAGAGAAGATAAAGATAAGAATACATTTTTATTCGTTTACCGAAAATTTCAATTTTCCCGCGAAGAATGACGTTACTGAGGCATTAATGAGACATAGTCAATCGATGCTTTTGACCAAAAATGCCGCGAGCGGGCTCAATATTCATACTTTATATATTTAAAAAAATGTTTCTTAGTAAATAAAAATGTTTTCCTTCTGTGGGACCGTCCATTAACTACTTTACCAATTTGAGGGGGGGGGGGTCACGATAAAAACTACGTTTTACAACAGAGTATGTGAAGGGGGAGTAATGGAAGTAATGGAAGAACGTATAAAATGTCTGCCGCTTGAGAGCGTTCCAGGAATGTTCCTAACAGAAATTACCGTTATTGTTATTATTAGAAATGAATATTGCGCAAACCGTAAGAGATAGGTCAAAATCGATGTCAGTTTATAATGTGGTTATTATATTATAATGTACACTATACGCGGTACACAAAATTGGAAAGTGACATCCATTTTTACCTATCTCGTACGGTTTACGAGATAATTTTTGTTAAAAATAACAATAATGGAAGGTTCCACTCAGGATCCCAAGCGGCGGACATTTTACACGTTCCGGGAACTTCTCGAAGGTTCCCGCGGAACGTTCCATGCTATTGGGGTTCCTGATGTTAAAGTTGAAAAAAGTTTGCGAAAGATGGCACTCCGACGTTTAAGTTCAATAATTACTCTATAAGATTGAAAATCACTTTGAATTTTCGAGCTTCAGACACTTTCGTCTGTTACCCTCTTTTTCCAATTTTCAATGAATTCTTCTTTTTCCCCTATTTTTAAGAAGTGTATAATTTTTCTTGTTTTTCCGCTTTAATGTGAGCTGAATTGATAGAACCCAATAAGCAAAATTCATCTATTTTCGGTTTAAAAGTCTGATATTATATTTTTGGTTCGGAAATCATTTCATTTTGTAACAAATTCAACTACTTGGTTAAAAGTTGAACTGGTATTTAAAATTTTTTTTTTTATAGTTTCAGCTCTTTGGTTGAAGATTTAACTTTTTTATTTGACAATTTTTTTTGTTATTAAAAATTAATTTTTTTATCTCAGCAATGAACAATCCATTTTTTGTTAGAAATTTATCTTTTATAAGTTGAAAATTCAACTATTTTGTAGAAAATTCATGTATTTTGTTGATAATTCGTCTTTTTGGTTAGAAAATTATTCTTGTTTGTTGAAAATTCTTCGTTTTAGATGAGGATTCAATTATTTGGTTAATTTTTTTTTAGTTTAATTTGTTGAAAATAAAAATATGGAAAACTTTGTTTTCTCTCATATTTTGAATATACAATAACGATCGAAGAAAGTTTCACTTCATGATCTCGTTTGATCTCAAAAGTGTTTTTATTTAATATTTTTTTAGTTGAAAATTTAACTATTTGGTTTTAAATTCATCTTCCTTGATAAAAAAATCATCTTTTTGGTTGAATATTCAACTATTTTAAAAAGTTCTTTTTTTTCGCTTAATTAAACTGGTTGAAAATTCGTCTTTTAGTAGAAAATTCATCTTTTGTGATAGAAGAACCATTTAATTTGGTTGAAAATCTTTTTTGATTAAAAATGTACTCTATTTACTCAATTTCTATAGAATTTTCGGGTACTCTGTTTTTAGGGAGGGGGTTTGTGAGATAAAACTGTGGTCGTCCAAGGGGGGGGCTAGCTTAAAATTAGTAACGTAGTTTATGGACGGCCCCTAATGAGTTACTAAAGAATCCAAATATCTTATCACCTCATTTCACGCAACATCCCCATTGTGCCAACGCCGCAATTTCATTATTGTCATTATTAGTGTGCCACATTTTAATGGATTACAATCAAGGCAAGTTCTCCAATCGAACGAAAATCTCATTGAGAGGGCTTTCAACGCGTGAAAACTCACGCACCCCGTGTTCGTGGTGCATCGCGTGCCGCCTTAATCAAGAAATTTCGGCGTCACGTGACGTTAACGCGTTGTCGGGGGCTTGGGTCGCGCGCCATTTCGAGGGTGAATTACAGCCTCGCAGGGGTCGTTATGTAGCACGAGGAGGTCACGAAAGTAATGCCTTGGTCGTGAGAATAAAGCCCCTAATTGCACTCGTTGTTGCGTTACTCAAATTTCTTCCTGTATAGTAGTGCATTGCTAGCGTTTTAACAAATTTTATAGCCTGCATGCGAAGCTAAGAAAATGACACGACACATGCACTCAGAAAACGATTCGGGTTTCTATTAGAACCAATTTTTGGTTCCAAAGGAGGTGCGAAAAAAAACCCTCTTGCTGAAGAGGAACCCAAAACGATGAATCTTTTGCAAAGGAACCCCTGCAGTTGGATCTCCAAAGGAAGCCAATTTGAGTGAAGGTTTTTTCCAAAGAACCTATTTTTCACTTTGCCCTCTTCGACATTTTCTTTAGTTAATCACACAACGTTTACGTTAAAGCATACATGTATTAATAGAATTCTGACGGACATAACTTAATGAAGAGAATTGAAGTACAAAATATTATCGCAATTGGAATAGATATAATGACTTGATATATATCATTTGCAGGTTATGTAGCAAACTTGTAAACACAAAGGCGTATTCATATGCAAGAAACTTTGCGTCTTAAGTCGTTGGTCGATAACTGTGAGTCGATCCCTAACTTGCCAACTCCACTTTGCATGCTGTTGGTTTGTGAATGCGCCTCCATGTTCTTCTGATTGAAGTCTCCAAAACAACCCTTTTAGGTCTATACAGGTTTCCATTGGACCTCAAATTCTAAAAAATACCAACTTTTATTTAAGTTGTAACTTAAGTGAACCTCCAGTTTTTTCTGTCAGTATTTAATTGATTCAACCAAGAAATTTGGTTGGATTAGTCAAATATTTTTTTTAATCTACCAAAATGTGTTTGCTCAAACCAAATTTTCAGCTATATCCAAGAAAACAGTTGTTCACCATGAATTGCGTTTATTTTTGTGGGGTCTCCTTACAGCAAAAGAAATAGAGAGCAATCTTTCCAACTAATTATAGTTTACGAAGCAACCGACGAAAATTGTGTTTATTTTCCCGTTCAGACCTTCAAGCACATTATTAGTGCGGAAACTTTTCCCTTATAACCAAGGATAACCAATTTAAAAATGTTAAATAAAATTGAAAATTTTTTACTCATTTATAAAACATTCTATACATTGAAAATGTTGAAAGTTTCAAATTCTGTTCGGGTAAATGAAACGAGTTAGGGGAAATGAAGAATTTGTCTAGGTAAAATTAGACAATTTTAACAACGAAATTTTGCTGAACCCCTGCATTTTTTAAATATGATTGAACGAACATTTTTTTTAGATTTCAAATTTAATATTCTTATTCATAGCCGAAAACAGTGCAAACAGAAAATTTATATTTTTTCATTCATTAAATTTTGCATTCATATAAAAAAATTATAAATTTTATTTAAAAAGAGGAGGTAAAACATATTAAGATTTAGAAAAAAATAGAAGCGTTTTAATCATCTACAGACGCAAAGTTTCTGCGCTAATTGAATTTCTTAGTCAACTATTGTTGTTGTAGTTTTGTCGTACTGTTCGGGAAATTAAAATATTGCAACATTATATCGTTCTTAAACAATTTTTTGTTCGGTCTGCCCTGGTGCGTTCTTTTTTACTAATATGTTAACTTTTAGATTCTTACGAGGAGTTTCTTATGATCATTAAATAAAAATATAAAATAAATAAAAAACAACAAAATTGCAGCCATTTCTCTAAAAATAATTAGTTTGGATTTTTTTCGAAAAATATATGTTTGCTGGAACAATCTAAAGAGAAAAAATATCCTTTAGGCTCATCCATAAATTACATAAGGGTTTAAGGTGGTAGGTGGGGGGGGGGGTCAGTGAAATCTTACGCCCATATTAAAGTTACATACACTTTCAGTAGAAAACCCTTATGAAGGGAGAGGGGGTTTAACAATCACAAAATAAACCTTACTTCATTAGGGGCCCGGATTAAAGATCAGGTTGCAACTTTTTAGCTCTCAGAGAGGGGAGACCCCTGACCGCTTGAATTTAAGCGAAGTTCGCCCCCCCCCCCCAACTGTTTTTTGAGCCAAAAAAACGAACCCAAATATTTTGCACAAATAATTCCATTATTTGGAAACACTAAAAAAACAATTAAGAAAATCGAAAAATTGGACAGGAACTATTTTTAATGTTCTCGACAGAATTATTCAGAGAGAACAATTTTTTTCGCTGCAAATTGAGGCAAAGTTAGATAATTTTTGTTCTACGACTACTACCACCAATGTAATTAGTGACAAAATGAATGAAATTGGAACTTGAGGTATGCTCATTATAAGTGAAGAGTTCATTAAACTATTTGTTATGTTATCGAGAGGATTATTTAGAGAGAAAAGTTGTATGCTTTCTTTGCAAATTGAGGCAAAGTTGGACAATTTGAATTCTACCGCTTCTACTAACAATGAAATTATTGACAAAAACGATGAAATTGGAACTTCAAGAAGTGCTCATTATAAGTGAAGAGTTACGTTTTCAGGTGATTTTTCGAGACCACTCTTTTCTATGAAATTTAATTTAATTTCAGCTCATGTGGAGGAATCATTTTCAATTTTCTAAATTCAAATACTCATAACTTCTTAAAAAAAAAATGTTCATCAAATCGGTGAAATAGGTGTCGTCTAAAATCCTTTGAAAAACAACATATTTCGTGTTGAAACGATTCTGTGACTTGAGCTTGCACAGCCTGCCCGAATGGAAATGAATTCGGCCAGTTGATATTTCAATCAAAAAGATTTTAATTTTATATCAAGAACAGTTAAATTCATACAAAAAAATCTGTCCACTGCGCAGGCACATTCTCATCGCGCGCTACGCGCGCGGCTCGATTCGATCGCAAGTTTCAGCGTGCCTAGGGCGCGCGACTGCTAGTTTTCGCGCTTCGCGCTCGATAATTGGTTTATCTCGCTTCGCGGTCGTCAGTGTATTTACTTCGCGCTGCGCGCTCGGTATCACTACTTACCCTATATTTGTGCACAGACCTTTCAAAGTTAAAGGTCAAAGCATCGACAACTGTAATTTGGTGATTGTGCATTCCCTTTTGTTAAAGCTCCTTCGGCTTTAACGAACACATTCTCATCACGTGTCTCGTGCTTCACACTAGATTTTATCTAAAGTGCGAACTTATCTATATTAGGTTCAACACTATTATATGAAATGGATATTATATTTATTTCGGTACCTCAGCCTGGGATTGCTAATTCAGATATTGCGAAATAAAGTACAAATTTTATTTATCATGATAACTGTAATATTTGCTTCTTATTTTGCATTACATTTTATCCTGAACTACCCTGAAAAATGTATCATTTCCATAAATTGATATTATTAAAATTCATAATATGCATTGGTATGAAAACAAACGTATTTGCATTGTCTTGTTTTTATAAAAGAAGTCTTCCTCTGATCTCTCTAGTAGCTTAGTGATTAGAGCACCTGACCGGAAAGCAGTTGACCTGGTGTTCGAATCCCAGCTGAGTGAAAGGAGAAGATCTTTTTTCTGAATAAAATTTAATTAAAAATGTCTCTTCTCCATCTTGTCTGAAATGACGTTAAAATATTTTCTGTATAGGAGAATATAACTTTGGTCGATATTGTAGATTTCTATGTTATGTGTGGATTTCTCTTCTATCTGTTACCTTCTCCGATGATAATACAGACTTCTAATGAAAGAATTTCCATCAAAAAATTAAATTTGTAACCAAAAAAGACGAAATTTCTACAAAAAGAGATAAATTTTCCAATATCTTTTATACTGACTCAAATTATTCCTAAACTTTTGAAAAATCTTTCAAAATTGAATAAAAATGGTCTCAAAATCTTCCAGATATTCTTCGACACTTTTAGACATCTTTTGAAATTTTCTTGAAAAATTAATTTTTCAAAATGAACATCCATTTTAAATTTTCCCAGAAATTTTAAGAAAAGTACTTTATTTTCTTGAAAACTATCAAAATCCTTAACAAGCTTCCAATTTTTTATTCGAAATCTTCAAAACTTTATATTTTGTTAAAATTTTTTAAAAACTTTTCAAGTTTTATGGGAAACAACCCTACATTTACAGTAGATAATCTTAATTAACTGGAAAACTTGCAAGGAATTTTATTTATTTTTTCAGTATAACATTTCAGCAAGTATGCTATAGTATCTGACAAAGTTTCATTGAAATATTATGATTAAATAATGTGTGAGAATAAAAAATCAATTTTTAACCTGCAATTAATTTCGCTCTTTCATTATTCATACTTTTTACCTAAATGAAAAATTGTTGTGGCATGTCTTGTACATTAGAATCAAGGTTTGAAGTTTAACAATATTTATTGATACAACGCGTTCTTTCTTTCTCGATTATAATTATTTGAGGACTTTTTATTTGACATTACATTTTCCAACAGTAGATAACCTACAGTAGATAATCAAAAAATTGCAAACAATTTTTATGTCAAAAATGGCAGCTCTGCGACTGTCTCGCAGTTGTTTCAAGTTGACGGTTGTGTTTGTTTATTTATTTTGATTCATGAAGTTTTTAAAATTCAGTTTGAAAAAAATAATGAACCAAAAAAATATGGTAAATTTGTAGTTATTAGAAGGCCCATAAATTTGTCTTGTGTTAAGGAGTCACTCGCAAAATATATCATTTTTAGGACTAAGCTATGTAAAAATTTTGCACTTTCAGTCATGACAAGACAGGTTAAATGATTAAATATCTCAAACCAATCGTTCCAATTTCACGGAATATCACAGATAAAAAAACTCAACAATTTAAGCTTTTATGGTTTTTATAAAATAATTATAGTTTTAATTATTATTTACCCAGTAAATTGATTTTAATTGAAAGTATACTGATGATGAATTATAATTATTGAGATTTGAGTATTCAGTTATTCTTTTGAAACCTTTCCAAATTCTTAACAAGAATTTTCCTCGAAATCTAGTGACGCGACTGGCTGGATGCCAAAGATACTTCTGATATTCGTCCGGCCAATATGGCCTATAAAACGTAACCTCTGTGTATAATTATAAAATAATAATTGGTGTTTAAAAAAATTATTAATTATTATTACTGGACCTTTAAGGGTGCTTTTTAATTGAGTATTTTTTGATTAAAACAAATGAATTTAAATTGCAGAAGTTCTTGCACAAACGTTCAGTTTCGCAAAAATATTATGATGAAATGAATGACATAACTAAACATTTTTTTTTGAGTAGCCATATTTTTGTTTGCAGTTTAAAATATTCATACTCACTTGTAATTTCAGTATAAAATAAAACGTAGATCCTCGATTATAGTCTCAGTATAAAATGTCTCACATTGGTTGTAAACGAAAGGATGCGTGTAATATAATATATAATATAAATATAAATTAATATAATATCACATAATCGACTAAAGTTTGTTTGATTCAATCAAATTTTTATGTACATCTATCCAAGAAAATCGTTTTTTTGGTTTAAGAAAAAAATTTTCTGAGGAATGAATTATGAAGCATTCGACAATTTATTATCCGCAAACCAAAAATTGAATTACCTGTATCACCTAAAAATCGGAAAGAAAATAGAAAATGTTGGAGTCTACTTTGCCAGATGAGTAGATCATACCAATTTATATTTGGAGACACATATTTTTGGATACCCTGAGTTTCCATAAATTTCCAAGAATTCCAATATTTCAAAACAAAATTTGATTTCTAAAATTTTAAAAATTTGTAAAATTTTGAAAATTTGTAAAATTTTCTGAAATTTCTAAAATTTTAATAAGTTTCTATAATTTTAAAAATTTATATTTCTTAATTTTTACAAATTTCTAAAATGTTCAAAATTTTGAAAAATTGGGAAATTTTTAAGATTCATGACAATTTTGAAATTCTTTAAATGTGTCATTCTACAATGGAAATAAAGAGACACATATTTTTGGATACCCTGAGTTTCCATAAATTTCCAAGAATTCCAATATTTCAAAACAAAATTTGATTTCCAAAATTCTAAAAATTTGTAAAATTTTGAAAACTTCTAAAATTTGTAAAATTTTCTGAAATTTCTAAAATTTTAATAAATTTCTGTATCCTTGAAAATTTCAATTTCTTTAATTTTACAATTTCTAAAATGTTCTAAATTTTGAAAAATTGGGAAATTTTTAAGATTCATGACACGTATTTTTGAATACTTTCTGATTCTTTTTCAAATTTTATATTTAAAAAAAAATTGTATGATTTAAGAAAAAATTTAAGACATTTTTTAAAATTTTATAATTTGTTCAAAGTTTGGAAATTTTTTAAATGTTAAAAATTTTTATTTTTTTTTTCATTTCTAAAATTTCACGAATTTTCTCAAATTTCTAAACATATTTAAATTTGCTAAATTTCTAAAATTTTGCAATTGTCTTAATCTTCTAAAATTTAAAAATTTTTAACGTGGGGAGACTCTATGTCGCTTGGGTCGCAAAATTTTAGAAATTAAAAAAAAATTCAACATTTATGTAAGTTATAAATTTACCATTATCCATAATTTCCTACATTCATATCAAAATTAAAATAAACTATTTGTAGCTCTGACAACCTATTAAGTTAACCTTCCAGTTGTCAGAAAATGACAAATTTTTTTTTAATTCTGTATTTTTTACCAAAATTATATAATCTGATGTATTATTTTTTAAATCAGAGGGAAATTCTTGATTTATCGAGACATTATTTCGGCATTTTTGGCAGATTGCTGATAATTTACACTACATTTTCCATACATATTTTGTTCTGCCAAATCATTTTTTCAAATAAGCAGCATATTTTTTTTCAAAAAATCAAATGTTTTTCGGAATATGTTAAGAAAATGAATAAATATGAAGAGAGAAAAGTTGTTTAGAATTAAAATTTCTACAAAAAAACTCTTCCACTTTTACGATAGGTGCATTGCGTCTATTTTTTATGACCACTGAATAAATTTGACCAAAGATGATATTTTTGCATCAAAAAGTATTTTAATTTTATTTTTATTGAAAATTGAATTTGGTCGAAAAATACAGAATTTTATTAAAAAGTTGTCATTTTCTGACAAATTGAAAGAATAACGTCAATAGCTCATAAGTGCTAAATAAATGTCTTTTTGGCTAAAGCCAAGTTGCAAAATGAAATATTTCAGTATTAATTTATTCTGATACATTAAACTGAACCTCTCAGCATGATTTTAAATGTAATCAATCGATTTTTTCGATTTTAAAGAGGTAAAAATTAACTACTTGAATTTCAAAACTTAAAAATATATATTTTTTTAATTTGTTGAATTTGGAAGGATAATCTATCAGATATATTTATAGACTTTTGGATAAAATATCCAATAAAAATGTAGAAATAAGTTAAACGTTTACTTAAAGTTTTAAAAATTCAAAGGATTTTTAATTAAAAGCGCGAAAATTAAAGTATGACACTTTAAAGACCGTTAAGATGAATGAATTTACAGTTGAAAGCTTTCATATTTATAAGAGAGCAAATTGAAATAAATAAATTGAAGAATTTATAAATTGAACTGATCCATATTTGAAAGTACACAGAAATTGCAATAAATTTCTTTGTATATATGCTTTATTATTATTTTATAAATATGTGATATTGAAGTTTAAATGCAATTAAATAGTGTTAACTCTTTTATATATTGTAATTTATATTTAGAATCGAACTAAGAATCATTTGAGATTTCGTTGATTTACATTTCTTAAATTTACAAGCTTATTGAAAACCTTCTAATTCACCAAGTCAAAAGTCAATACACCAATTTTATCTAAAAAAATGTTGTTTTTCTGATTCTTTTTTTCAGTTCCAAGTCGTCTAGAAACTTCAGCTATTTAAGAATAAACTATAGAATTTTGCAAATTGTCGTCCAGGGTCAGTTACGCTTCTTTGAGTGTGAACCCAAAGTTTCCGCATGCATTACCGAAAGATAGAATCCTCTTAAAAAAATCCTATTGCGCATCTAAATTCAAAGATCAAATAATCTGGGCGATCCACGACTCGTCCTCATGCCTGTTTCATGACGAGATCGTACGTACAGTCTGACATGTGTGTACCCCCTGTGGCGACGACGTGGTGATGCCATGAATTAATAATTTTATTATTAAAAATAATATATCCCCTAAAAAATACTAAATTAACTTTAAATGATATTTCCCTTTTCCATTGCGCACCATGAGGGTCCACAACGGCCAAACCGTGCGTGCGATCTCGTTCTGAAGCAGGCGTGAGGATGACTCGTGAGGCCGAGTCGTGAGTACGAATCGTGAGGCCGAGTCGTGATGACGAGTTTCAAACGCGTCAGTAACGAAACGTTAAATCCTGCCTATCTTATATTTCGCTGACTCTACGATTCAGGAGATTTAAGAAAAAAAAGCGATCTGAGCAAAATAATGTCGGCATATTTGATCTCCAATCAAGGAAGCTAAATACGCTCAAATTTCTCAAACTACAGTTTGTCGTAATAAATAATTCCATTTTGACTTGCGATTATCCAAAGGATTTAAAAGCTAGTCGTTAGAGAATCGCGCAGGATATGATCTTCCGCATTCGTTTATACTTGTCAGTACAACAAATCCAATAGTCTTGAGTATCTATTTTTTATCGAAATGTTCGCGATTTACATTCCAAGTGTATTACAATCGTATATTACACCATCTTAGCGATTGCCGGTTACCGACGTGAAATTTACAATAATGATAAATACCGATTTATTCGCATGTGTATATATATTTATGATAAGTAATTCACCGTTGGAGATAACACTGCACAATCCTTTTTATTTTTATTTAAAAGTTATACCCGAGGGGGAAACGACTCCTAAAAATTCGGTCCAGCGGAGGTGGATTACTTCGGATTAAACGGATTACCGTGGATTAGCTCTCTATATAAAATTATGGTGCATTACTTCACTTAAACTAGACTCATGTGAGTTTCAACTAAAAAGCATTACTTTTAAAGAGAAATTTTTTAATTTTCAACAAAATTGATGAAGTATTAACGAAACAGTTGAATTTTCAACCATGAAGATTAATTTTCTACCAAAAAGGCGAATTTTCAACAAAGTAATTGAAGTTTCAACTAAGAAGGATCAATTTTCAACCACACCATTGATTTTTCAACTAAAAAAGATCAATTTTTCACCAAAAATGAAATGCTTACATTTTCAGTTGAAAACCTAATTTTCAATTGAACAAAAAATGTTCACCAAATTAGTACATTTTCCAACCAAAGAGATGAATTCTCAACTAAAATAATGAATCTTCAACTAGAATAGTTCAATTTTTAGTTAAACAATTTTTTTTTAACCAAACAGCAACGATTTTTCAATAAAATTTTTAAATATTCAACCAAAGAGGCGAATTTTCAACTAAAATGAAGAATCATCAAGCAAAAAAATCACTTTTTAATAAAATCGTCAAATATCCACAAAGTAGAACAATTAATATAAAGAAGAAATGAGCTCTGAACGAATAATGTTATACTCGATATTTCGATTTTAAATTAAAAACAGTTGAACCAAAAAAGGCGAAATTTAATTAATTACTTGAATCCTCTACCAAAAATAATAATTTTTAATAAAACGGTTGACTTTTCAACCATAAAGGATACTTTCTAACAAAATTGTTTTTATTTTCAACAAAGCAGATTAATTTTCAAACAAATAGTCGAATTTTCAACTAAAAACATGGATTTTTAAGCAAGAAAATTATTTTTAAAAAAACTATTCAGTTTTCAACTAAAAAAAATGAATTTTCTAACCAGCATCTCAATTTTAAAAAGCAGAACTTCAACAAGATGCGTGAATTTTCAACTAAGAAAGGTAAACTCTCACCGAAAATAAAATAGTCAATAATTCAGTTCAAAAATTAATTTTTAATAAAAAAATGTTTCTAACAGAAAATTGTTAAATTTCAACTATCCCACGTTCAACTAGAATCAACCATCTTTAACTAGAAAACTTAATTTTTAACAAAGCAGTTCAATTTTCAACCAAGTACTTGAATTTTCAACTGAAAAATATAAATTTTCAACTACAAATGGAGTAGTTAAATTTTCAGTTGACAAAATTAATTTTGAACAAAAAAAAAGGAATTGTCAACAATATAGATAAATTTTCAAACAAGGAAATGAATTTTCGACGCCAAATAGTTGAATTTTTATTCCAAAAAGAGGAATTTTCAACCAAAAAATGACTTTTTAAGAAAATTGTTGAAGTTCCTATAAAGGCGATTAATTTTTCACCAAATGTTTCGGTTTTCAACAAAGAAGATTACCTTTGTACGGGAAAAGACATATTTTTAACAAAATAAATGAAAATTCCACTAAAAAATATAAAGTTTGAACCAAAAATTGAATATATTAAAATTTTTAACTAAGAAAGGTAATTTCCAACAGAACAAATATTTGATAATTATTTGGATTACTCTGGATTACAAGTAAATTACATGGATTACCTAAATTACTTCAAATTATGTGGATTATCTTGGATTATAGGTAGATTAAACTGGATTACAAGTGGATTAATCGGATTACCTGAATTACTCCGAGTGATTACATCAAATTACCAGAGTTGTTTCCCCCTCGATTATACCATTTTAAATATTTTATTTAGAATGATTTATAACACGGTAAATGCCAGTTGATCAATTTGATCCCGAAATTGGATCAAAATGATATGCAACGGTTTTATACAGATTTCGGATTTTTTTAATCAGCAAATAGCTCATCAGAATGATCCGAATTCCAAGATTATATAAATTTTATTAAAAAATTATATTTAATTAAATTAGTTAATTCTTTAATTAATAATTAATCATGGGTAGCAACTGTCGACTGGCAGTTGTTAATTTCACGACCAAGTCATGACCGTCTACATATACACTGCAATTTTAAAACTGAGCTTTTGAAGAAATTTCATAAACTTTTTTAAATGAAAAATCATTAAGTTTCAATAAGTATGTGGACTAAATAAATCTAAAGAAACACTTCTTCAAGGCAAAAAAATAATTTTCGGAGCTATAGAGATTTATAGCATAATATAAAAAAATTCTAATTTTTCTCCCACCCTGAAATTTAAAATTTTCTATTTTGAATATACGTTTTCTTTTGTTGTTAAAAATCAATTTTTTCTGACTGAAAGTGTTACTATTTCAGTTAAAGATTCATCTTTTTACTTGAAATTTCATTCCTTTCGTTGAAAATTGAACTATTTTTGGTTAAAATGTAATTGTTTTTTATTAAAATGTCAATTTTATTTTTTGTCGTAAATTCATAATTGTTGGTTAAATATTTTATTATTTGGTATTTGTTTTAAGTTGCAATTTCAGGTATTCCATTTTTGGTCGAAAATACATATTTTTTCGGTTAAAAATTCAATCACTTGTTTAAACGTCACTTTTCTTTTAAAATAATTTTTTTACCGAAAATTAAAATATTTCATTATTTGTTTGAAATTGATCATTTTTAGTTGAGCATTAAAAATTTTTGTTAAAAATTCATGTCTTTTTTTTTAAATTTGTATTGTTTTGGTAGAATTTTCTTTGAAGAAAATTCATCTTTTTAATTGAAAATTCAACAAGTTGGTTGACATTTTTTTCCTTCTTGACTGGAAAATATTTATTCGTTATGCATTTAACTTTTTTGTGTAAAATGCGTCTTTTTGGTTGAATTAGACTATTTTTTAATTTAAATAAAAATATTTTGTTGTTGAAATATCATCTATTAGATGTTTCGTTGAAAATTCGTTTATTTTGTTAAATCGTAATTTTTTAACAGAAAATTTAACTATTTCATTTTTGGTAAAAAATTGAAATTCTTTAATTGAAAATTCACGAAATTTGTTCAGAATTTGTATTTTTTGGTAGAGAATTAATCTTCTTGGTTGAAAAATCATCTTTTTCTTTAAAAATATAAGTTTTCGGTTCAAAGTTTAACTCCTTCGTTAAAAATTAATTTTTAATTATTTTCTTGAAAATTCGTTTTTTTTTTAGTTAAAAATTTAAAATAATTTTTTTGTACCGAAAATTGAATTGTTCCATTAATGGTTGAAAATTTATCGTTTTTAGTTGAAAATTCAACAATTTGGTTGAAAATTCATATATTTTGTTGAAAATTTGTATTTTTTGGTAGAAAATTAATGTTCTTGGTTTGAAAAATCATCTTTTTTGTTAAAAATATAAGTTCTTGGTTGAAAGTTGAATTCCTTCCTTAAACATTCATTTTTAATTTTCAATCATATTCCTGAAATTTCGTTTTTTTTTAGTTGAAAATTTAAAAATAATTTTTTTGTACCGATAATTGAATTATTCCATTAATGGTTGAAAATTTATCGTTTTTAGTTGAAAATTCAACAATTTGGTTGAAAATTAATATATTTTGTTGAAAATTTGTATTTTTTGGTAGATAATTAATGTTCTTGGTTCGAAAAATCATCTTTTTCGTTAAAAATATAAGTTCTTGGTTGAAAGTTGAATTCCTTCCTCAAAAATTTATTTTTAGTTTTGAATCATATTCTTGAAAATTGGTTTGTTTTTTTTTAGTTAGAAGTTCAACCATTTAGTTGAAAATTTATCTTTGTTCATTTGGAAATTCAAGTACTTGGTTGAAAGTCACTTCTTTGTGAAAAATCCATTTTTTCTAGAAGACTAATAATGTTATTTGAAAATTCGTTTCTTTTTTGTTGAAAACAGATTTTTTATCGAAAATTGAACCATGTCAGTAGTGATTAAAGAGTTATCGTTTTTAGTTAAAAATTCAACAATTTGGTTAAAAATTAGTCTTTTTTTAAATTAAAAATTAATCTTCTTGGTTGAAAATCATCTTTTTTGTTGAAAATGAAACTACTTTGTGGAAAGATTTACACCTTCGTTAAATTCAGTATCAATTTGTAATTTTGTTGTTGAAAGATTGTTTTCTTCTTTAGTTGAAATTTAGTTGAAAAGTAATTTTTTTCCACCCTGAAATTGAAATTTTCCATAACATTTTTCGTTTTTGGAATATTGTGTCGGTCATGACTAACCTACGACTTTCTATAAAAAGTATAACAACTGTCATTCGACAGATAATAAATGAAGCCGTGTAAAAATTAATTTTTGATCCGGAAAAGTAGATAATTTTGATCTGAAGTTGATATTCAGAATGATTTGCTTTGGCTTTTAAATTTTAATTTCCAATATAATTGAGAAAGCTTTAAATCTAAAAACCTCGAAACTTCCTTCAAAACTTATTTCTTCCAATTTTATAAATAAAAAAATATTTCCAATTTCGAAGAAGGCATGTCGTGATAATTTTTCTACTTATTCTACTCTAATTTAAATTACCCTGCTATTTTTGATATTTATTTAATATTTGTAATCGCAAGAAATGAACTTGTGACTGAATTTACATATCAAGTCCCAATGCACTGGAAAAGTAATTTTTCTTTTAATTCCCAATCATAATTTTTCCGAATTTTGTTTTTATTATATTGTATTATTCGTAAATTCTCGAATATGAATAATTGAATAAGTAACGATCGTTGATGTTGACCAATTTTGAACCCTACGAATAAAAAAAATTGTAGAAAGGTCCAGCAACAAAAAAGTTATCATCAAATATATTTGATAAAGAATGAGTTGAATTTACGCACAATTTCATGGAATACGCACTTTAATTTACCGATTTTCTATGCATCGCACATTAATTAAAATCTTATGATTGCAACTTTTATACCTTTTTTTCTTACTAATTATTCGCCCTGAAAAAAGGACTTTTCTAAACGTCTACACCGTGGCATTAGAATTTCTATAAGACCAGGTAATAATCGTGTGAAATATATTAGCTAAATGTCAATGCTGTAAGTGCCATGATGTCTCTTATAAAAAAAAACACTGATCTCAGTTTCGAGTCGCACATTGATGCACCTTCAGTATTAATTAACAAATAAAAAATAATTAATTAATTAAATCGCACAGCTTACGTATCGCCATCGATATATTGTACTGTAAAATAAATGAATCTCTAGTTTGTTTACAAGTATCTATACACTAATCGACAAAATAATCATAAATGTAAAAAGTAATTGGTCAATGGTCAACCTAGAAAAGTGTGGTAGCGATGAGAGAATTTAGGTAAAAAATAAAAGATAAAATAATGCGAAAAGAAAGAGCGGAACTCGCTTTAATTTTGATATTTTTGTTCTTGTTGATTGCTGTTAAAGAATATTTTCACTTAGAGAATACGTATTTTTATTGTCAGAGAGCGGATTAGCGCAACTGTGAAGATAGCTGACGAGTGCAGCTCGGCTCTCACATGGGGAGAACCCCGGTTAGACCAGCGGTAAGCGTGCGCGCGCACTCCAGGCACGCACGTTGCTTCGCTTCCCCCTCTCTACCTCTACGCGGTACCCACGGTGAACTGCGCGTGCCCGGAGTGCGCGCACATGCCTAACCCTAGTCTAACCGGGGTTCTCCGCGTGTGAGAGCCGAGCTGCGCTCGTCAGCTAACTTCACAGTTGCGCTAATTCACTCTCTATTTATTGAATTGTATTTTTAGATGCTAAGTAATTGGAATATTGTTATGGTTTCTAAACTTGAGGCTCTCATGTGATTGTAAACTTCGCTTGTAAAGGGAATGTTTATTTTTATTTTGGATGTGCCAAATTTGTCGGCTGATTTGAAATTGAAAAGAAATCTCCTTTTTTATTATGAATAAAAAAAATGTCCAGCGAAGAAATTACTTTATTGAAAATAGAGGTCCAAATGTGAACGTGCCAATAGCAACAAAGTCATAGATAAGAAAGTATTGGATAAGGAAATGCTAATCTTCGGATTTAAGAGAAAACGAAGTGGAATGAAGAGTAAACTATACACAATTATTTTTTGTAATCGATCCTAATTAATTGTTACAAATGGTTCGGCTATGAGATAGTCGGGCGCCCGCTGTAAATTTCATTGAAAAAGTAAAAAATTAATTAATTAAAATGACGTAATTCTATAAAATATACTTGCGCAAAGTAAGGATTAGGAGCCCAAAGTAAACGTGTTTGTGTGAGTAGTGCGCAAATATTGAATTTTGAAAATGGGAGAAAACGAAAATCTCGGACACATCCTTTTACCGTAACATGCAATCATTCGTAATCCTAAGAAAAAAAAATGAATACAAAATAATAAAACATTGTAAAATATTGTATCTAATGTACAAAAAGTCTTACTGGAATAAAGACACCAAATATTTATTCACATAAGATTGGTGATTATTTTTTAAATAATATTCAGAATCATCCCATATATTATTTCGTCCACAGCATTCATTAAATAAAATATTTGAGAAGTCTTTTTCAAACATTTTAAAATAAAAAAATAATTAAATTCTAAATGCTTAGTTCTAAAGTAGTTTTATTTGCAAGACGTGAATTTGATAATTAATTTTTTTGTTTTTTCATTGTTGAAATCAATTTTGAAAATGTAAAGTTTCAAAATTAAAATTATGTGAAATTCTGAACACTTTACATTTTTAAACGTTCAATTAAAAATTGTAAACAGAATTTTAGATTATGTTAGCGTTTTATACAAAAAATTGGTATCTTATAACAAAAATCATAATTTCAATAAATTCTAGAATCTTTTAACAATTTTGAATGATAATCGCTATTTTGTAATAAAAAATTACATTTTAAAAGAAGATTCACAACTTTTAATATTTATAGCTTATATCGGAGTTTCACACAAAAAATTGGTATTTGAAAAAATTACTGTTTGAACAAGATTTGCAATTTTTGAAACAGCTTCAGGTTGTATTAAAAATTTTCACAGGAAATCGGTTTTTTGAAACAAAAATCATTATATTTTGCAAGTGCATAATTTTTTAAACAATTTTATGTTACGTTAGCGTGTTACATAAAAATTGGTATTTAAAACCAAAATCATTATCATTTGAACAAGATTTAGAATCTTTTAACAATTTTGGACTATGTTAATTTTTCGTCAGACATTGTTATTTCTTATAAAAAAATTAGATTTTAAAGAATGTTCACAACTTTTAACCAGTTTTTTTTAGATTATATTAGTGTTTACACAAAAACTGGTATTTCAAACAAAAAATTATAGTTTGAACAAGATTCGCAATTTTTTGAACAGGTTCATGTTATATTAACATTTTTTTTATGGGAAATCGGTTTTTTAAAAACAAAATCATTAGATTTTAAAGATTCATAATTTTTTTAACAATTTAGGTTACGTTAGTGTTTTACACAGAAAATTGGGTTTTAAAAAAAAATCATTATAATTTGAACAAGATTTATAATCCTTAAAAAATGTTGAGATTATTATGTTAGTGTTCGTGTCGGAAAGCAATATTTTTAATTCCAAAAAATTAGATTTTAAATTATAACACACACATATTTTAACAATTGTAGATTATGTTAACGTTTTGCACTAATAATTGGTATTTTAAAACCGAAAGAATGATAATTTAAATAAGATTAATACAACCTTTTAACAATTTGGGATTATGTTGGTTTTTTGTTGGAAATTGGTACTTTAATAATAAAAAAATATTGCGAAAAAAATTCACAACTTCAAACTATTTGAGGTTATGTTAGCTTCATGCAACAACAATTGGTATTAAAAAAATTACAGTTTGAACAAAAATTTCAATTTTTGAACAACTTCAGGTTATATCAACATTTTTACAGGTAATCGGATTTTTAAAACAAAAATCACTAGATTTGAAAGGTTCATAATTTTTGAAAAATTTCAGGTTACATTAGAGCTTTCCACCAAAAATTCTTTTAACAATTTTAGATTGTTAGATTCTTTCGGCAGAAATTGATATTTTTAATAATAATAATAAAATATTTCGAAATAGATTAAAATATTTAACAAGTTTAGGTTATGTTATTGTTGTATACAAAAAAGTACTATTTAAAAAAAAAAATAATTTGAACAAGATTTGAAAATTTTTAAGAATTTTTGGATTATCTTAATATTGTTCTGTGAAAAGATTGCTATTTTTGATGATACATTATTAGATTTCAATTAATATTTTCAATTTTTTAACAACTTTAGGTTATGTTGGTATGCTTCCCCTGAAATTCGTATTTTTAAACAAAAAATTATGAGATTTAAATTAGAACTACATAAAAAATTGTTTGATTGTTTCTTTTCCTAATTGGAAAGTGTAATAATCTAAACAGATTGGTTCATAATCAACCATAAACATTAGATCTAATATATATATATTTTTTAAATAATAAAATTTACATGCTTGAAAATTTCCAGATTACAATAACGTTTTTTGTCGAAAATTGACATTTTCATATTCAAAAATTACTCGATTTCAAAGAAAACTAATCAGTTTTTACCAATTTTAGGTTATGTTGGCGTTTTACACAGAAAATTGCTATTTTCAAGAAAAAAATATTATAATTTGAAAAAGATTAGAAATCCTTGAACAATTTTACGTTATGTTAGCGTTTTTCATGTATAATTACTGGTATTATTATTAATAAATCATTAAATTTCAAAAAATATTTACATTTTCAACAACTTTAGGTTATGTTATGTTTCACCCAGGGGGATGGCTCTCCTATAAACACCTGTAGAATAAATGTGTTATGAGATTTGAAGACGGCCGAGAGGCGGCGCTGGCTGTACTTTTAGGCCGACCATTATTCAAATGCATGGGGAAAATACAAATTTAATTTATTTTAATTGATAAAATACGTTTTTTGCATATATTTATCTAGGAAAAATATTTTGTAGCATATTAAATATCCAATAATTTAATAAGTTCTAATGAAAAGTGAAGAAAACATTATTTTGATGATTAAATGCGAATACACTTTTCACAGAGTACCAATAATAATTCTACAAAGTGAACATTAAATTTTTAGCATTGACATATGTAAATTTCCAGAAAATTTGAGTTTTAATGGAATCAGTTGATAATTAATTAATCAGTTCACAACATAAAAATCATTAAACAATTATTCTCATTCAAACATTCAAATAATTGTTACATTATACCTATATATTTTTTTCCTTTGAAATTGAATTTCTATACATTTAATTTATAAATGACCTTCAAAACTAATTCCAGAAAAAATTAAAATATATGTACATATTCCTCAATCATTTCACAACATGAAAGGCAATAACAGTTATTTTCATTGAAATATTCGAATAATTTTTCATTTAAATTTTTCTGAAAATTTGAATTATCAATAACCTCTTAAACTAATTCCATAGAAAAGTCAAATATATGTACGTATAATAATAAAAGCAGACTTCAGATACTTATTTCATAACATCATAACATCATAACATTTAAAAACATTATGTAATTATTTAAATAGTTACTCATTGTTTATTCTCAAAATTGTTAACAATTGACCCAGAGATGACTAGTTTTTTCTCAAATTGGTATCCTATGCTACTTTTTGTTGAATAATTATATAATTTTGATTCATATCTTTTGATGTTAAATAAATTTCTATTTGTTTAAACAATTTTGATTTGCTTAAGCAGTTTTTTTCGATATCCTTAAAAAAATGAAATGAAATAAAATACATATCATTATTTGTCAGACTGTATATCGTATAGAAAGAATATATTAACTATTTTTTCATTGTTTGAACAAATATAATTTGTTCAAACAATTATTTTTACAAACATATTTTTTTAATCGTTTCAAATGCTCCGTAGGGATTCGTACAATCACCTCCATTTTTAATAGGTCTTCGAGCAACGAATTTGAAACAAGTTTAACGCTGCATGTGTGAATTACAGAAATAACTTGAAAACAGTTTTATAAATAATCGTATAAAGCTAAAACGAAAATCAGCGACACGTTTTAATATTTATAACGAGTATGAAAATATGAAAAAAATCAATCTGTTGAAACTTGAATCATAATTTGCATCAGTGAATGTGCTTTTTTTATAATATAATTATGATAAAGATTGTAAGAATATGGAGAAAGCAATAATAAATACACTTTTATAATTTTAATTTTATTATGACTTTTATAATTCATTTAATAATGCGCCAAAAAAGATGTAAACCATCCATACTCAATTTGAACGAAATTTAAGAAAAACAATGATTAATTGTATAAACAATAACATAAAGTTCTTAGCATTTTATTATATTCTTTCTATACACTATACGGTAAGAACAAATATGAATTTATTACAAATTAAAAGAAGTGTATCAAAATTATATAATTATTCCAAAAAAAAGTAGCATAGGATACCAATTTGAGAAAAAACTGGACATCTCTGTGTCAATTTTTAGAAATTTTGAGAATAAACAATAAGTAATTGTTTAAATAATGACATAATTTTTTTAAAAAAATGTACTTCTCCAAACAATGACAAACTATTACATTTCAATAAGAAAATACGATTATTTTTTACATTTTTGGGGAATAAATAATTCTTTAAATAAGTTACATTTGTTTAAACAGTAGTTGATTTTTCAACCCAGAAAAATGAATTCTCAACAAAACATGTCATATTTAATATATCTGCACAAAGATTTTATTTTTTAATTAAGACCAGTTAAAATAAACCAAAAAAGATGAATTTTCTATAAAACAGGTGAATTTTCAACTCAAGAATATGAATTAACAACAATAAAGTTTATTTACAACCAATTAGTTGCATTTTTAACAAAAAGTTAAACTTTTAGTTTAAAAAATAACTTTTTAACGAAAAAAAAAATAATCTTCAACTAAAATCATGAATCTTCGAACAAAAAAAAAAGACTTCATTTTCAATCAAACAAATTGATTTTCTACTAAAAAAGACGAATTTTTGACACATGTTTAAAGAAAAATCAAGAACATTTTTAAGAAATTTTTTTATTCGACATTTTGTTGAAGTTTTTTCAAATCTTTTCAAATTTCAAATTATTTTAGAATCTTTTCAAAACTTCTAGGTATCTTTTAAAGTTACTCGATTTTTTTTAAAATTTTTTAATCGTGCAAAATTGAAAAATTTTCCTTTGAAATCTTTTAAACTTTTTTTCGAAATTGTAGGAATTCATATGAATTCTAAGATTTTTTCAATTTTCTCTCGAAACTAATTTTGTGTAAATCTTCGAAAACATACATTTTTTCAAATTAAAACTTTAGACGTCTGAAATTATTTTTGATCTTTTCAAAACTTCTAAAGATCTCTTAAACTTGAACGAATCTTTTCTAAAATTATCTTAGTTTGCAGAATTCAAAAATTTTGCTTCAATGTTTGAAATTTATATAATTAAAAAAAAGTATTTTCTTGATAAATATCAAATGACAGTATTTTCAAATTCAGTATTAAAAGATTAATTTTGTATTATATTCGAGAATCTCGATAATATCGCTCGTCTTTTCGAGAATCTCGCTCGACTATTACGAGAAGATATCATGGAATAGTTACACTTTCAGTTATAAAAAAAAAATTCTCAACAAAAAAAAAAGGAATTTTCAACAAAATAATTTAATTTTAATCCAAATAATCAATTTTTTAACCAATTTTTTTTTATTCAATAATTTTTTGCTGTTAATATGATGAAAGCGACTTCAATTCCGTATGTAATGAGATTTTTCTGATTAGAATTAGTTAAAATTTTACTGATTTATCGAATTTCAAGCAAATTTAATTTCAATTTTCAATCAAATAATGAAATTTTCAATAAAATAAGTGAATTTTTAACAAAATTGTTGAATTTGCAACCTACAAGGATAAATTTGTTATCAAGTGATCAAATTTTAAACTAAAAATATTGAACTTCAAACAAAACCAGTTGCATTTTTAACGAGAAAATTTCATTTTTTAGAAGACAGTTCAATTTTTTCCAAAAAAAGATGAATTTTAAATCTAAAAGGACGAATTTTTTCGCCCAGATTAACAAATGTTTCACAAAGCAGTTGAATTTCCAAACAAAAAGGATATGTTTTTAATAAAAATACTTGAATTTTTAACAAAATTGTTGAATCATTAACCAAATACTCAAATTTTCTACTAGAAAACTAAATTTTCAGCCAGATAGTCGAATTTTGAATTAAAAAATATAAAACTTTAACCAAAAACAGAGTTCAATTTTCAACAAAATAGTTAAATTTTTATCCAAATAGTTTAATTTTCAACCTGAAAACATGAATTCTTTACCAAATTTTAATCAAATTTCAATTTTTAACTAAAAAAGATGAATTTTCAGTAAGAAAAATTTGAAATCGTTGAATTTTTAAACATAAATGAATTTTAAAAATTGAATTGAATTTAAAAAAAAAAGATTTAATTTCCAACCAAGGAGATGGATTTTCGATTAAAATGATGAATCTTTAATGCCAACAACAATAATTTTTAACAAAGTAGTTCCGCTTTTATCCAAAAAGTTAAATTTTCTAAACAAAGACACAAATTTTCAACAAACAAGATTAATTTTCTACCCAAAATTACGAAATTTTAACAAAATATTTAAATTTTCTACCAAGTGGTTGAATTTTCAAAAAACAAGAATAATTTTATACCCAAAAAGAGGCCTTTTTACAAAATATTTGAAGTTTCTACCAAATAGTTGAATTTTCAACAAGCAACATTCAATTTCTACGAAAAAAAAACTCAACGAAATAAATTAATTTTCAACAATATATAGGATAAAGTTCAAAACAAAAATAGATTAGTTAAATTTTCAGATGAAATTTTGATTAAAAGAATAACTTTAAACAAAAGAAACGAATTTTCAACAAAATTGTTAAATTTTCAACCAAAAGAGATGAATTTTCAGGCCAAAAAGACAAATTTTGTACAAAACAATTGAATTTTCAACTCGAAGATACGAGTTTTCAACGAAAAAGTTAATTTTTCAACTAAAAACGGTCCATTTTTAGCTAAAAATGAAATAGTTAAATTTTAAGTTACGAAAATTAATTTTCAACGAAAAAAAAAGAATTTCCAACAAAATTGTTAAATCTTCAACCAAAAATAGATTAACTTTACATTAAACAGTTGTATTTTTAAGCAAAAAAATACAAAATTTCTTCAGAGATGAACTTTCAAAACAAAAAGAGGAAGTCTCTACAAAAGTATTGAATTTTCAACTCAAAAATATCAATTTTCCACCTCAAAGGATGCATTTTTTACACAAATGTTGAATTTTCAATCCAAAAAGACAAATTTTCGACAAAACAGTTGAATTTTAAAGCCAAGAAGGCGAATTTACTACAAATAAAATTTAATTCTCAACAGAAAAGTTAATTTGAACCTAAAACGATTTATTTTCAACCAAAAATGGAATAGTTAAATTTTCAGTTCAGAAAATTATTTTTCAATAAAAAAAAAAATTCCAAAAAAGAAGTTAAATCTTTAAACAGAATATAATAATTTTTCACCAGTTGTATTTTTAACCAAAAAAATCCTAAGATTCGAATTTTAACTAAGAAGGATACATTTCCTACTAAAAAGATTAAATTTCTACCAACAAAATACATGAATTTTCAACTAAAAAGTTGAACTTTCAGCTAAAAAAGCTAAATTTTTAAGCAAGAATGAAATAGTTCAATTTTTAAAAAAATTTATGTTTCATCAAACATGAAACGAATTTTCATCAAAATAGTTAAATTTTCAAGAAAATAATAGGATTTTGAATGAAACAAGATGAATTCTAAACCAAAAAAATATAATAATTTTTTACTGGGTTCTAAATGTTATCTACGTTCATAACGTTATTTCCACTTATAACCCCCCCCCCCCCACCGGGTACCATAAGAACCTCCCATGGTCAACTTTTTGTAGGGTTGTGGAAGGAACCCCTACTAGAAATTCTAGACGGCCCCACATGGCCAAAGCATTACGTCACCGACAGGGCCCCTACTAGTTTTCTCCACAAGAGCCTCATTAAAATTAAGGGAAGCCCTATCAGAGCCCCAGTAGATCCCTTTCAACATTTCTTTACCGGAGGAAGATGAGCAAAATTTAATTAAAAATATAATATAATTTATCCAAATTTTATGACACTATTTTGACACTTTTTTTTAAGTTTGCGACACTATTTGCACTATTATAGACCTCTAATGTGAGTCCAAGGCCTGCAAGTTTCAGATCAAATCAACCCTGAATCTGATAACCGATAAATTCCCTTTCTCAAAAAAGTCAGGGTGGTATCTCATTTATAGATGTACAGTCAAGCACGTTGTGGCGAGTGTAATCGCTCGTTAATTATGATCGCGTCGGATGGCATGCCCATGTAATGTAAACGTGCAAAACAAATCTAAACGACGAGACGTGACTTCCCGTACAACGACCCTAAATAGACCTGTTGTAGACAAGAGCAATTGCATAATATATGTATGAACAGGTTCATTTTTCTGACCAGTGACCATCCTCAGCTTAGCTTACTACTATCTGTCCAAAAAATATAAAGACCGCCATTTTTGTACAGTTTATAGTGAAAATAAAAGCAGATTTTTTTTTAATATGGGACAAAGTACATGCTGCAGATGAAGGTTTCGCCTATATTGATACAGAGTTTTGAAATTTTCATTCGATTAGCAATTATTTCCTGATGAGTGAAATGTTCAAAAGTACATCGTTTCATTATCAGAATCAATTACAAATCTTTCACTGATGATCATTTACTATAGATTTTGTACTTTTCAAAAACAATTATTCATAATTTAAACAAAATTAATAAACAAATGTATAATTCCGCCATTTTTTAGCAGATGAGTTTTGTCTCTTCAGCAGAATCAACCATGAATATCTTCCCAAGAGTCGTATGTTATGGATATAGGATTTCTTTATAACAACCCATTATTTAAACAAGTTTGATAAACGGATTCTTCATTCTACCAGTTATCATTCAAAAATTTTTGTTAGCATAATTGACTGAAATGTTTTACATGTCGGGATCTGCAGAAACTAATAAGAAATGCAGGATGTCCTCATTCATACGAATCGCTCATGTCTTCCTGGTATTGTTTGATCTGCATCTCTTAAAATATTTGTTTCTCGCTTCTTGAGCTTCTACCCATAATTGTCCAATTCGTACAACAAAAGAGTCAATAATTTTTTCGCCGTGAACTAGAACTTTGTGCATAGATGCAAGCATAAAGTACCAACTGTACTTGTCCACATAAATCTCAGCAGTCTCAGTGGCAAATTTATGGAAGCGTTCAGTATGGATAGGCTTACCGCAAACCAGAACTTGTAATACAATGTATAAGTTTTTTTTATTAAATTCACTTCAATGCCAGTAATCCAGCATACAAGGTTTGCAATCCATACTGAAATGTATCCACATTTTCTTCCTTAGTTTTAACAACTTTCAAGTGCTTCATTTCTGAAAGCTTTGCTCCACAAACAGTGCAATTGGAGAAAGAAGACAACTAAGTCATGACTTGCAACACTTATTTATCAAGCATGGTGCAAATGAGCTCATATTCAACAAAATAAGTGTTACCATTCAAGATGATTTGTCCGGGCTTCAATCGCTTCATTTGGTTTTTCATATCTCCCAGCTCAGTTGAAATATTCTCTTTCATCTCCTGTTCATAATGAAATAAGGTGCACTGTAAAAATGTTTAGAATTCGGCAACACTTCTACAATACAAGCGTAAGGTAAAATTCCAAACAAAATATTGGAATGGCGAAACTGCAATACATGTATTGTAAGTGTGGTAATTGGTGGAGTCACCGTGGCGCGAATTCTCGGAGATATTGTAAAATTCCAATACATCATGTATTGTAGCGTTACCTTACGTTTCGGAAATAAGCTTCCAACAAATTTATTGGAAGTTTCCAACAGACATTTCTTACAGTGTAGGCAGACAAGAGTTTGGAGAAGAAGGTCGTAGATTTTTCGAAACCTTTGTTACTTCATCTAATCCTGTAATGTTAAGAGGTACCATTAACATTAAAAAGAGACTTAATCTTAAAATTGTTGAATTTTCCGATTTATATTGGTATGCATAAGCTGTATGATCAAGTAGTTGTTGAAGTTTAAGAGTAGCACCTCTTTCGCTATTATTGAAGAATCTGGTGGATAGCAATGTTCTTTAGTCTTTGTGATCATTTTGTACGGTAGAAGAATGTCAGCATTTTCCTTCTTAAAACATTTCCCGAGGAGTTCATATTTACTCTTTGTTAATTTTGAATCCGTGAAAAGCGCAAGTGCTTCTTCATCAGAAAACGATATTAATTTTTCTTCTTTTGATGATATTTCCATATCTGTTGGATCTGATGGTATGCCGCTTGACATGTTTAAAACGCCTTTCTTTAGAATTTCATATGCGGTCTTTTGGTCGAAAGTTTGCATGTTCTGCAGTACATCATCATCGTTCTTTGTCACATTTTTCTTCAACATTTGGTTTTTTGAGAACATTCTTCAAAGTTCTTTGTTTTTCTGGATTGCGAAGTAGATGCATGAGAAGCTAAAAATGTAGCTTCCAACCA
This sequence comes from Andricus grossulariae, assembly GCA_011634705.1. Classification (NCBI taxonomy): domain Eukaryota; kingdom Metazoa; phylum Arthropoda; class Insecta; order Hymenoptera; family Cynipidae; genus Andricus; species Andricus grossulariae. The sequence goes on from JAABKJ010007545.1 coordinate 279,782,394, forward strand.
GCTTTCGTTTTTTTGGACAAAAATGTCGTTGTTGAAACTAGAATATCTCCACCTTTCACGAAAAGCTGGTAAAAAATATTTCAAAATCCTTTCTCGAACTAATCCTTCCAAACTCGAGGACAGACAATGATTGTCCTTCAGACATTTCGCTAATACCCCGTCAGTTTTAGACCTAGAACCTATCAAAACATCAAATAGGTATCTGTTGACTATTTTAATAGAATACATGACTGTTATTTATAAAACTATTAGCAAATAAATATATACATACGATTGAAATTAATACAAAGGATTCGGAAAATTTGAGTCACTAGCAATCAAAAGGCCAGAAAAACGGCAGGAAGTGAAAAGAAAAAAAATTAAAACCACAGAGCAACCACAATACAAGAGTGATGTAAAAAGTAGCGAGGAAAACAAAAGAACATTTTTGGGGTTACTATTAAAATTAGTAAGAACAACGTTATTTTCCAATGATCAAACGAATCACGAACAACGAATGAAACAGAAAGTAATAAAATAGTAAATGTTCTAAGAACTAGGCGAAGAAACAAATGAAGATCGAAATCAAATAATCATAACAAACGACAATCGTCAGTCAGAAAACAAATGAAGACCGAAAATGGTTGATTTTTTAACCAAAGAAGATGCATTTCAAAAATTTTTTAAATGTATAATTTTAAACCAAACAGTTGCATTAATGACCAAATAGATGAACTTTCCAGTAAAAGATACGAGTTTTTTCGAAGACTTGATTTTTTAACAAAAAAGATACTTTTCAACCAAGGAAGATAAAAACCAAGAGACATGAGTTTTTTACATGAAAGATGAATTTTCAATCCAGAAGGATGATTTTTGAACAAGATTGTTGAATTTCTAACAAAGTAGTTTAATACATTTGCAAGTAAATAGTCGAATTTCCAAACGAAAAAGATTAAAATTCAATAAAATAATTGAATTTTGAAGATTTAAAGACAAATTTTTTATAAGAAAGTAGAATTTCCGTCAAAAAAGTTCATTTTCAACCAAAAATGATTTTCTACCCAAAAAAATAAATTTTCAAACAATAGTTGAAGATAAGTGGTCAAATTGAATTTTCGACCAAAAATGATGACTAACAAAATAGTTAAATTTTCCAGAAATAATTAGACTTTTAACAAAGTAATTGAGTTTCCAACCAAATGGTCGAATCTTCAAACGAAAAAGTTAAAAATTCCATCAAATATTTGAATTTTCAAGGCAAAAAAAAAACAAATTTTTTAGAAGAAAGTTGAGTATTCATAAAAAAAGTTAATTTTTTACCAAGAAAGATGACTTTTCTACCATAAAAGATGAATTTTCAACAAAAGAGTAAAGTTTTTAAGCGAAAAAGTCGAATGCTTTTGAAAACAATTGACTTGTTAATCGGAAAAGAAGATTTTTTAGCAAAAATATTCAATTTTGAAGCCAAAAATACGAATTATCTACGAAAAGGTTGAACTTTTAACCTAAAAATATTATTTTTTAACCCAAAAATTTAATTTTGAACCAAATAGTTACATTTTCTACCAAATAGTTGAATTTTAAAGCAAAAGGTTGAATTTTCAACAAACAAGATTAATGTTCTACACAAAAAGATGACTTTTCAACAAAATACATAAATTTGTTGCCAAATAGTTTATTTTTAACTTGTAAAATATACAGGATAAAATCTCAACCAAAAATGGAAAACTTAATTTTTTTTCATAAAAACTCGGAAGAAAAAAATAACTTTGAACAAAGGAAACGAATTTTTCGACAAAATTGATAAATTTTCAACCAAAAAGATAAATTTTTAATTAAGAAGATCAATATTCTGTTCAAAAAAGAAGAATTTACACATTATCTAATATACAAGATAAAGTTTCAACCAAACATGCAGTTAAATTTTCAGATAAAAAAATCATTTTTAACAAGAAAATGAATTTACAACGAAGTTATTAAATTTCCAACCAAAAAGATGAAGTTTCGACAAAGAAGATTAGTGTTCTACCAAAAAAAAACTAATTTTGAACAAAATACGTGCATTTTTATCATGAATAAAAATAAAAATTTACAAAAAAAATTAATTTTACATCTAACAGTTGTATTAATATCCAAATAAATGAACTTTCCAATAAAAGAGACGAGTTTTCCAAAAAATAGTTAAAGATTTAACTAAATAGAGGAATTTTCGACCAGAAATGATGACTTTAACAAAATAGTTAAATTTTACAAAAATAATTTGATTTTCAACAAAATAGTTGACTTTCTAATCAAGTAGTTGAATTTTCAGCGTACAAAGATGCACTTTCAATCAAATGGTCGAATTAAAAAAAGAGCAAAATTCGATCAAATATTTGAATTTTCAAGACAAAAAGACACATTTTTTAGCAGAAAATTGAATTTTCATCTAAAAAATTCATTTTTATCCCATAAAGATTATTTTTAACTCATACAATATACAGGATAAAATTGCAACCAAAAAAGGAGTAGTCAAATTTTCGGATAGAAGCTCTGATAAAAAAAATAAATTTGATTGAAGAAAAAGCATTTTCAACAAAATTATTCAATTTTCAACAAAGTTATTTAATTGTAAAGCCAAAAAGACAAATCATTTACAAAAAAGTTGAGTTTTCTACTAAATAGTTTAATTTTCTACTACATTATTAAATTTTTAAGCCGAAAGGATGAACTTTGTTATAAAATAGTAGAATTTTTAACATGATAGTTCATTTAAAAGCAGAGTTGAATTTTCAACTATTATTATGAATCCTTATTAAAACATTTTATTTGTTTACAAAGTAGTTCAACTTTAAGTCAAATTAAATTTCTGCCAAGAAAGACGAATTTTCAACCAAGAAGTTGAACTTTCAACTAAGAAAAATACATTTTTAACCAAATAGTTACATTTTTAATTAAAGAAAATAAATTTGTAACCGAAAATTGAATATTTTAATAGTGTGTTCAAACAATTAATTTTTAACTAAACCCTTTTTCTCGATTTTGCGTTTAAATTTTGGTTTTGGTCAAAAATTCGACTATTTGTTTGAAAATCTAATCATTTTGTTAAAAATTCAACTATTTTGTTAAAAACTTATGTTTTTTGGCCAAAAATTCGTCAACTTGGATGAAAGTTGAATTACTTTGTGGAAAATTTATCTTACTGGTTGAAGATTTATCTGTTTTTTTTTTGTTGCAAATTTGACTATTTCATCGTAAACTCGTTCCTTTTTTGGTATAAATTTAATCATCTGAGTTAAAAATTCATCTTTTTGGTTCAAAATTTAATTATTCGGTTGAAAATTCATGAACTAAGCTATATAGTTGAAAATCAACTTTTTTTAGAAAATTTAAGTGTTTTCTGAAAACTACGTCTTTTTTATTGAAAATTTATACCTTCGTAGATACCATCTTTTTTGGTAAAAACTGCAACTATTGTCTTGAAATTTTATCTTTTTGGTGGAAAATTCAACTATTTTAGTAGAAAATTCAATTATTTGGTTTAAAATAAATCAATTTTATTGAAAAATTGACTACTTTGTAGAAAACCAACTTTTATGTTGAAAATTTATGGTGTCGGGTGGAAAATTCAACTGTTTTGTGGAAGATTGATCTATTTTGTTGAAAATTCGTCTTTTTGGGTACAAAACGAATATTCCTTACTGAAAATTCAATTATTTCAGTAGGGAATTCTACTATTTCATTAAAAATTGAACTATTTATTCAAAAACTTACCTACTTGGTAAAAAATTGGATTGTTTTTTTTTTTGTTAAAAATTAATTGATAGAAAATTATTTTTTTGTTGTGAAAATTCATAGGTTCGAGTGGAAAATTCAACTGTTTCGTGAAAATTCATCTTTTTGGCTGTGGAATCAACTATTTTATTAAAAATTTGTCTTTTTTAGTTCAATTCAACTGGTAGAAAATTATTTTTCTTATTGAAAATAATTTTTTTTTTTTAACTGAAAATTTAACTATTCCATTTTTTAATGAAAATATATCTTTCTTAGTTAAAAATTCAACTATTTTAGTAAAAACTTTACTTTTTCATTAAAAAGTAAACTATTTATTTGAAAAATTAACTACTTGGTATAAAATTGGTTTTTTATTAAAAATTAGTTTTTTAAACTGAAAATGTAACTATTTGTTTAAAAATTGAACTATTTATTTGAAAAATTAACCACCTGGTAGAAAATTAACTTTTTTGTTAAAAATCCATGCTGTCGGGTAGAAAATTTAACTTTTTTGTGGAAAACTTATAATTTTTAGTTGAAAATTCAAATATTTGGTTGAAAATTCAACTATATAGGTAGAAAGTTAAGTCTATTTACTCCCAGTTTAAAAATTAATCTATTTTGTGGAAAGTTCATGTATTTTGTTGGAAATTAATTTTTTTGGGTAGCAAAAGAATCTTCTTTTATCAAAATTCATCTTTTCGGCTCTGGATTCAACTATGTATTTTGTTAAAAAAAATTCTTTTTTGGTCTAATTTAACTAGCCAAAATTTCGTTTTTTTTGTGTTGTTGAAAATTCATTTTTTATACAAAAATTGTAACACATTATTCTGTTAAAATTTAAATTATTCATTTGAAAAATTAACTACTTGGTATAAAATGATCTTCTTTGTTGAAAATTCATAGTGCTGGGTGGAAAATTCACCTATTTTGTTGAAAATTCGTTTTTTTTTTTGTTGAAAGATAATTTATTAAACTGATAATATAACTATTAAAGTTTTGGAATGAAACTTTATCACTGCTTATTAATTATTGTAACCATATTCAGCAGAAACCCTTGGTACAGGGACCCTCTATCCGCAACCCGATGACGCGTTCGGTGGCTTTGTCATAGGCCCTTCAGTTCTATTAGAAAGGAATAGAAACCGAAACCGGATAAAAAAAGATTATATATATATATGTGTGTGTGTGTCTGTGTGTGTGTACTGTACGACCTACATAACACGTGTAGGCTAGTCAAAAAATTAAAATTATTCAAACTAAATTTACTTCGATTATACATACTCCCCCCGTTGAGAGACTAAGCGGTCAGGATTCCTATTCCATCACCTTGGAGGTCGATAGGTGGGATACCAATTTTTTTACAGGCCGTATCTAGACAACTACTAGCAGTCCTTAAAGTTGTCCTTCTGAAAATACCATGGCTTCCAGGATGCAACTTGTGAATTCTTGCTAAAGGCCATTGCATGATTTAATTCTACTGCCTTCAAATGATTATTGTATTAACTATACTCGGGAAAGAACCTATAATAGATAACGTTAGTTTTTAGACCCTCATAACTTGCCTTAAATTCTGATGACGTCAATTTGGAAAAATGATGACGGAATTTCTTGAAATCAAATGAACTTTTCCTTGATCGCATAGCAAGGCTGACATTTCTCTGATTTTAAGAAGTTATTTCCCGGGACGTATACGTAATTTTTCTCGATTTTTCAAGAGATTGGTTAAAGAACAATGTGCTTTTCTTGGACTCTGCCCAATTTCCGAAGATGTGAACAAATTACTCCTTTCTTATCGTTTTTTCAAGAGAATTAGTGGAGGAAAAAGGTCCTGAATGGACTTGACGAAATTTTCGATGATGGACACAGTTGACTCAACATATATTTTTTTTTTCAAGAGGATTTGTAAAAGTTAATTGAAATTAAAATCTTATATAAAGCAAATAATAACTCACTTACATGTAGGAGCGTACAAATTTATTTTGCCTTATATGGAATGCCGTGCAAAAGTTTCCAGACATCTATTTTTCAATAGGTTGAACAAGTACCCTACTTTTAATAATAAAAACTGTAACTTTTCTTTCAATTATTGCGTGAAATGTGATAAAAGTACCCGTTTTATGGGTATACACGAGCGACAGAATGTGTGAATTTAATTAGAAGTTGTTTGAAAAAAACATCAAATTTGAATGTTTCAAAAAAGTATCAATGAGTTCGGAAATAACAATTTTGTATAGAGAGAGAGGGAGAAAGAGAGAGAGAATAACTCAAGGGCTTCTTTGAGTTGGTGAAGAGAAGCAAGCCTCAGGTCTCTGACACATGACACAATACGTGTGTCAGAGGCTTGCATTACACTTTAGAGCCATGGTTTCACTCGACTCAGGCGCGACTCCCCATATCGAGGTCTAAATTTTTTACACATCAATAACCTGAGGTACGCAAAACTAAGCAATTTCTTATTCAGATTTAGGTTAAAATTTACGAAATGTTCTCCTGGCAGTGCTGAATTAGAGCCTCCACCTATCAGTGAAGCAGGGATCCCTCAGCATAGCCCGGGAAATAAGCCGCTTCTGCCCCTGAGTTTCACCTTAATAATGGCAGGATCGCCAGAGCAGAGTTAAGGCACTAATATCGCATAAAGCCCTTCACGGCTATGCATGCCCTTGGTGTTTTTTCGCGCGGCCCTTTATATATGGAGACACACCCTGACAAGCCACTAATCCGTTCCCTATATAATCAGTATTCTTGGATTAGGGTATACCATCTCTGGACCAATGACATGCGCCGGGCTAGAACCTCCAAGGCGCCTTTGTGTGGTGCAATTAATTCTGCATGACGGGGATTCCCGTCTCAGCCATTAAGAGGCTAATGCGCGGCTCCCTAGATTGAATCGGTAATCCAGAGCCGCAAGGGCCTGATTGAGAACTTGGGACGACCAACAACTAGAATCATACCTCTCCTCGTCAGCCTGGATCCCTGCCTGTCGAAATATACCTTCCACGAATCGGTCCTTAGAGTCAGTTTATGGAATCTCAGGTGCCTCATAACGGTCGATGGATCCTCAGGGACGCCGGGAATCAATATGGTCGATCTGCGATACCTTCTCAGAAACTGCGTCGCCCTGACGAGCAGATTTAGTCCCTCATTGAGCCTAAACGTTGGTGTTCTCTCTACTATCCAGTCCTGCAACCAGTTGTCTGAAACCCCCACTTCGATGGCCTCCGAAATCTCTTAAGAGATTTCCTCCCTTAGCCTTTGTTAGGTAGGGAAACCAGAGTACTGATTTTCTGGTAGTATGAACTTGTGTACCAGGTCCCGGCATGGGACACTTGACCATGGCCCACAGGGCTGTATGTACATGTGGGGGTTTATAACTTTGTTATAACCTCCCCCATCCTCCTCTGAATGGGACAAGGTTTATGAGTGCCTTGTGAGTTGTTCTGTCTCTGCCAGTTTGTTTTCCAAGGACAGCCTTGATTCGTCCATTTGTGTGTATAGGTCGTTGAACGAATCTTCCGTGGTATGGTTTTTTTCGTCCTCTGCTAGATCTTTCCTTTCATCTTGGTTGGATTCCTTTTTTTCTGCCTTTTGTTTTTGCTCTCCTTCGGGGCTTGGTTTACCTTCCTTAAACCTTAGTGGCACAATGAGTATCACGAAAAATATATATTGGAATCGAAATCATCATTTTGCAATATCTGCATTTTCACATCCGGATGCCCTCCATCTTTTTCTTTTCTGAAATAAAACAAACATCCTTCCTGTAAAAAAAATTAATAAATATATACTACTATCAGCTCATTTCTTATTCTTATCCTCAAATTTTATTGAAGAAACATATTTTATTTTTCCTAAAAGGTTGATCTTAAAATTCAATTTCTTTAAATTGAAGTTGATTATTTAATTTTATTGAGTTTGCTATTCTATCTAATCTTAATGTCGTCCTCTGCTACTCCGTTTCTTAATTTCTTCTGCTCAAAAGTAACTTATATCTAAATTTTTATTTCATTTTAATTGAAATTCCATCTTGGCCTCTTATAGCGGTATTCATTTTTAATAATCGAATCTTATTTTATTTTGAAAATCTGTGATTTAATTAAATTTTAATTCGCACTCAAACCCAAATTTAAACTTATAATGATCTACAACTGTGGTGTTCGTAAAATTTTCGGTTAAATTCTTATGGTGTGCTTGTTCGAGGTCATATGAACGTCTAATAATATTTTCTTGTGGTACAATAGTTAGGATACAGACTTTATTAAGTGGGGAAAGACCTTTCTTTCTACTTTTTTCGCCTTCTTCCTGTTCCTTGATTTTTCCTCCCCTTCTTCCATTCTCAATACTTTTTCTTCTTCCAATTTTGTTTTCCGTCTTGCCCTTGCCGCCTCCTTTGCGTACCTTTCTTGCCAGTACTTTAAAACTTTACGCATTTCTTCTAATTCTTTTTCTTCTGCCAATTATTTGGATCCAAATTCATTAAACATCTTGACTCTTTCTTCCACTTCTTTTCTCTCCCTAATTTTTCTTATCGCCTTATGCATTTCTCGATCCACATCTGATTTCCTTCTTCTGCCTATCTCTTTCAGTCTTTCCAATTTCTCCTGTGCACTTTCGTTTATCGATGGATGTAGGAGGTCGACCCACTTCTTGCAGTAGTGAGTTCGGAGTTGCTCATATATTTCTAAATATCGTTAAAATTTCAGTTACCTAATGATTCACGACTTTTTTTATCTCGTACATGGTTGTTTAAATCTTTGCTTCAATAAAAAATGGTCCTTGAAAATTTTTATTTAATTTTCAAGCTATGATCTACCCTTGATAAGATAAGGTTTTATCATTTTTCAAAACTTTATCTCCATATTCGAATCTTATCGGTCTACGCCTTAAATTATAATATTTTGATTATGATTTGCTTGCGGTGTCTACATTTTTAATTACTTCTCTCTAATTATATTTAATTTTCGCATCCTATCTGCCCATTTTTCCGGCTCTTGAGATTCTATTTTGTTTCTATCTTCTAAATCTTTATTGAATCCCAAAGACGCGCTTCTTTTTAACTTTTACAAAGTTTTGAAGTCGATAAGAATGACGATTTTCTGATTTTTCTCATATTAATGACACATTTAATGAATGTTAGGATGAATGCGTTTAATGTAGGAAATTTTGCAAATTCCTAATCATTTACTAATCATTAAACTCTGGTTTGCCGTAGAGAAGTTGAAGATAATTCTAATTTTTTAATTCTTACAGTAATAATTGTTTGAAAAATTGTTTTTCAACTCTTTTAAAAATATAGTACCTAATAATAAGCAACATAGTTTAGGAGATTCAGAAAATTTCGTGGCTACATGTACCGTAATTTCGGTATGAATTGCGGTTTTTTTGTTTTGGTACATGTAACACTCTCTTCGTGATAACTAGAATTTTCTCCGAACCTCCCAAGAAAACTCCGAAGTGAATAATTTTAAAATGTTTAAACAATTGTAAAATGTCCTGAATAATCAGTTACCCGCTCGCTCTGCCCCCTTACGTGCAATCGAAAATATATTTTGTATGTGCGCTGGCATACGGCCTCCTCACTGGATTTGTTATTTTGGTTTGAACAAATATAATTAAAAATTAAAACTCCAATTTTTTAGTATTTTCAAAAAATGGGTAGAAAGAATTTTGTAGGCTTTTTTAAAAGCTGCAATTCGTCATGTGAACTTGTTTCCATATCTCACATCGTTTGGCTCCAAATTTGAATCATCTATTTTTTTCATAGTGTTTTTAACGGATAAAACCTAAATGACAAGTCCTATGGAAAAACGGTTTTAAGAAATTTTATAGTACTTTTATTTTGATAGGACTTTTCAACTGCTATAATTCCTTTCAAAGGCATTTTCCCGTATTTTGCATCGTTTGGCTCTAAATTTTATTTTTTTCATAGAATTTTTGATAAATAAAACCAAAATATTATGTCCTATGCAAAGATCGTTAAGCGAAAAATAATAGGTCTTTCGAAAATCTACAACTACTTCTATTACATTCGCTTACGCATCTATCGTGGTTTGATTTAAAATAAGAATTTTCGACTTATTAATTGTCGATTCTCAAAACCAAAAAGACAAGTCCACGCAAAAAATGATTAGGGAAAAAATTGTAGATATTTTGAAAAGCTTCAATTCTTTCTCAAAACTTTATTTACGTATCTATTACCGCTTGGCGTAAAATTGGAATATTCGATTTTTGGATAACATTTTCGATTGATTAAACCATAACCGTTAGTAAAAGAATGCTGGTTAACGAACTCGTTCTTTCTTTTAAGACCTCAAAAAAGTGTGCCAAAGCTCGACTTTATACGTCATTTTTTTTAGAGTTATCGTGTTTATCGACGGGCGGACAAACGGAGACGCCCTCGCCAAAACGTGATATTCGGCTCCGTACAGTGGGCCAGAATGCTAAATTCTGCGACAAAACCCAGAAAGTCGATATTCTCCTCCTAAATATAATGAACTTTCTAAACTTCAAAAATCAATATTTGAAATGGCAGACTTTTTTCTGGGACTTTTGTGTTTTTCGCTGTAATTAATTACAGAGCGGTTTTTGAGGTAGCTGGTCACGAAAATGAGTTTGAAAAACTGGAGAAAAGAACAGTTTTTTCAGATTTGTAACGCGCGCTGACTAGGCCTGAACACAGGCCTGCATTCGCGAAAAGTTCAGGCGCGAGCGAGTTCACTTGATACCCTCTTGCAGAAAAAAGGGGAAAGATTCGTATTCTCTTCAGGCGACGAAAGTCGGTATGCTTTCGAGTCGCGCGCATTTCTCGGCACAGTGAAGTTTAAGTGTGCACCTGCTGTCGACTATTCGACCAAAACATCTGCTATTCCGAATTTGTACAAAGTAACACAATCTATACAACATTTCTTAGTAGTTTACCTTGAATGGTAACTTTCCATTTTGTGGATTTTGTCCAGGTATTCTGGATTCTGGCACACTGTGCTTCGGGATGTCTCAAAACGTAGAGATCCGTTAAAAAAATGAGGTGTGAAACTTCGATCGATTTCAATACTTTCTCAATGATAAATGAAGAGAATGCAAGAAATTGATATAAGACATCAGTTTACAATGAAGTATCTCGTATCACGTGTTTTGTGAATGACCTCATATCAATTTTTTACATTATCTTATTTTGGATCAAAATAAGATAAACAATCCACTAAAGCTCTGGCAAGGGCACATCAAACATTTCACACTCGGAAACGTGCGAAAAAGCAAGCTCTTTGGAGTGCAGCAACTGGACATTTTGTTGAAAAAAATTTAAACATATAATCCCGAGCGTGGAGACACTAATGCGTTCGCGGTGAGCTGCTGCGAAGTACAGAAGATTCCATCTGATATACAAGCGCACGTCCAAAATGTATTTTGGATTTGTGCTTAAATGCCAGCGTTACATTGGAATTATTATTTTATTTTATGCAAAAATCATTTAAAATAAAGATATTGATATAAGACACTAGTTCACAATGAATTAATAAGTTTAAAATGTGACGGTTAACATAGACATTACCGCATTTAAAAAAGTATATCCTCAAATTAATACGATTAAATAGTCGCCAGGTACATACGCTACCATTTAGTTTACATTCTAAGAAAAATAATTACTTGTTATTTGTATAAGTTACATTTTTCATATTATTCATAATATTCGATGATTAATTAATTTTTTATTTACTACTAAATTTGCATGCCCATTAATTATTTAAACATAGTAATTAGTTACTTGAGAATTTCTAAGTATTTGTAGCACACTAAAGGAGAGTACACTAAACAAAACTAAAGTGGATACTTTTTCAATTTCACAGCTAGAATACTCCAACTCAAGTCGAGAAATTTAGAAGGAGGGCTGCAAACATACATGTACTAACTAATTATTCAAAGCAGTGTGAAATGTGCGAAGATGGAAGTTTTCAGTATAATTCATTATATGTAAAAATTAAATTTTACAAAATTTTCAATAATTGATGTTTCGTATGCATATTTTTTCGATTACCTAGTTTTCTTTCTCTGATGAATCATTTAGGACAAAAAAGATATAAGTAATGTCAAAATTTATACAAGCCTAGTTTCTGTTTAATTAATACCATCTTCATGGATGTTCTCGGTGTACAATCCAGCCCAAAATTACTCAATATCCAACTTGATTTATGAAATCGACAGAAAGAACCCCTGATGGTCTTACATCCAGCGGCTTTATAATTAGAAAAATGAACCTGTTTCTTGTTGCAGAATTAAGTACACAGTCCGACGGGTCCAGTTCCAGGTCCAGGCAGCCTGTGCCTGCCAGGTCTTCTCTTCGTTCATCACATGGTAAGATTCATTCATAAATGCATTAAAAAAATGAGTGAAATAAATCAGATTATGTACATGCTGCCACAGCATACCATACAAGTGTCTTGCAAAACAAAAATAAAACCTAGTCCGAGAACTTTTTCAGTGACTGCAAGTTTATTTCATTTTAATTAATGAAACAAATATATATCCCATATACAACGCGTTTCAATACAAAGATTCCCTTTCCTTATCTCCCGATATGAGGAGAGGCAAACTTTAAAATCGGTCATCCGGTATATATACCGGTTCATTTCGATTTCTTTATGAGCCGAGACTGAAAGACTTTGACCAGGCTGCTTGTTGGGACAACAATGATCTATGTTCTATCTAGCTACATTAGAATTAGGTCCTAGATGAGACTGTGTGTGGCTAAATTGTAGGTTTTAAGGAAAAATACAACACGTGCACTTGTGGCACTCGTCACCTTTAAATGAGGTTTCATCGAAAAGCCGATTTTTCGAATTTTCCGTATCAAAACTACCCCAGTGTCTTATTTTTCAACCTGAGGAGTTTGTTCTGGACCCACAATGTCCAAAATTTATCGGGCTACATTCCCCTACTTGTACTTCCATACAGAGAAAGTCGGCAATTTTTTGCTTATCAAGAATTAAAAATTCATGAAGTCTTACTTAATTGTTATTGCAATTAGTTTCACCGAGCCGCCGAAGTCCTGACGAACATTCTGATGTTTCCTCTAAACATAACGAACCTCTTCATCGAGGGTCAAGCCGGAGACAGGTGAACAATTTTTCTTCTCATACGCTGAAAGCTACGCAAGAGTCCGCAATTAGAATCGTAAAGTGTTAACCTGAATTTGTTGGAAATTAACCCAATACACTTAAATCGCTGGTAAAGAAAAGCTTAGCAAATAGCGTAAATATGTCACTTACAGTTCAGTTATTTACGTGACGTCAGGTAACGTTCTGATACATGGTATTGTAGTTTTTAAATTCTGGTATTGTTATATTGCCCCACATGCATTGGAATATTGTCACGCATGTAATGCTATGTCGCGGAAGAATGTTCAAAATAAAATTGCAGGCACAGAGGATCGAACTCGTACCGCCAAGCTCTAAGTCGAATGTGTTACCACTCGACTAGTGAGGCACAATTTTATTCTTATCTCACTTGAATAGAGGATCGCTGATCTGCTAGATGGGCTAAAGTAAACGTAACGCGAAATTCCTATACCGTTATTGTGAAGCTCTTGTATGGTAAACGGTGCGTATTCTTTGGAACTGCAATGCACGTATTAGAATTTGGTCATTGCAATACCGTGTTTCCAATTTTACTTTACGCAACAACTGTAGACGTATTATAGAATCACAAACATCTATAACAGTTTAGTGAAATAATTCTTCTTTTCTCCGTTCCCCTTTGAAAATGCAACTTTTTCCACATACTTGGATACCTGTTTTTCATTACCTGTTTCTCATTGATGGTAACTTTAATTTTGAAGGGCGAATCAAAAAAAAAGGTATCGTAAACACCGCGGGCATAGATCTATGCAATTTTGACTCGCTTTTTGATGGTTTATGCGAGCGTCCACATGAAAAGGGCCCTTCTGACTGATACTAGTTTTTAGAAAAACGTCTAAGTCAGGGTCAAAAATATATCCTATGGCTTAAAAGTGAGAGGTGATATTTTGAACTACTCTGAATCTATTGGCCCTATAGTTATATCCCAAATGAAACCGGAAGTGGGTATGTTTTATGCTCGAAAAAGAAGAATAACACGTGCTCTTATCGTAATCGCCGTATTCAAATGAATTTCTCTCAAAAAGCGGATTTCCGAAGTTCGAACTTGAAACACGCTCTAAGTACTCGGTTTTCATCCTAAAGGCTTTTCCTTCAGCTTGAAATTTCGTGCATTCATCCAGCTATATGAATCTATACGTAACTCTAAGGGACGTACAGGCCATTTTCATGCGGACGCCCACATGTTATAAAAACTCCATGTGCAATGCTGTTTATAGGCAAAATATTTATTTTTATCATTCATTGATTATTTTAAAATCCAAAATACAATTTTAAAATCCAGTTTATGCCCAAATTAAAATGCATCTTAAAAACTGTAAACCCTCGCGCTAGAACGCAACACCAGAGCACGCTGGATTTCAGATCCCACATGCTGATGATATTTTGCTGCCCCTGGCACTTGAAAAATGGCCACTACTTGCAGAAACATTGAAAAAAGATTGGCCTACTTACGCAGAAGTAAGTAGAAAAAATATATTCATGATTTCTCTAAATATGGACGATAAACAAAAAATTTATTTCAGTATTACTATTTCGTTATAACTGCCATTACGTTGAGATCGAAAGAATCAAATTTGGCGCACACAATTTATTGCCCAAATGGAGATTATAATTCTGGCATTTTCGTGGGGATATCGTCTGTAAGTATCTTCATGTTAGAATTGGATTACATATATTAGTCCCTTAATCGGTATCGCTACTGGAAATGCAAATCTGACAATACCCGGTAATTTTGTTTCCATGTTTTTTGTTGTAATATTTATTTCTAACATGATTTTTTTTAGTTTGGAATTTATCGAGTGATCACTTTTTCCCATGAAGGGTACGATAAGCTTTTGCACAAGGCTGTGACAGAAACCAAAATAATTAATTGGGCCGAAGGAGTTACGTTCACGGTCATTACTTCTCGCATCATTTCCACTGTTTACTCTATTGTTGAGACTTTAAAGCATACGAAAGGGATAGATGTGGAACAGGATTCATCCGGAAATGTTTTCTTCCTTCCTAAGGAGGAAGCTGCCGCTCTTGAAGTACGGTAAGGTCATTTTTAGTTACTTAGCATGATCGAATTTAAATTAAGCTTGTCCCCCAGAACTTACAAGCCACCGTTCACCCCTTTAAATCGAGGATGGTGTAATGTTATATATTTCCTGAAAGCTCTTGTCGTGAATAACCCAAATGTGAAATACTAGCGTCAGTCGGTCGTATATACAGGAGTTATGGGCCTTTGAAGTTAACATAGGCGCCTATGAGAAAAATGATTACTCTTGTTAGATAAGCCCTGATCAACCTGCTATGTTATGAACAGACACTATATGTGACCTGCGCAAGAAGATTCGGAATTCGTCCGTCCCGAATTCCTTCCCCAAAGCCGTAACGATAACTCGTGGATCTATCTGCAATCGAAGCACAAGAAAAAATATTTAAGATTAGTTATATTTTTCTCATAGGCTACCATGATAACTTCAGATGCCCATAACTCCCATGTACATGGCTGACTGACCCTAGTATTTCACATTTGGTTTATTCATGACAAGAGCTTTCAGGAAATATATAACATTACACCATCCCTGATTTAAAGGGGTGAACGGTTACTTGTCAGTGCAGATATCGTCACACCTTTTGATGCCGCAGGGCACACGTTTTCTATATTTATGTATTGTTGATGGCATGGACGTAGTAATAGATGGACACAGCCTAACAAGCGTGCAGGTTAATGCACAATCAGTTGAGGGAGACAGAGCCGACATGTCACGGTGTGCCTGTTATAATTGGCTCATGCCCATCTATTCCGACGTTAATGGTTCATGGTGATCAGGAAGATCAACTGTTGGCCAAAGTCAGCGAATCCGTTGAAAACTAAACTTCGTCGCGCATGCCTGGAATTTCAGCTAATAGCGAGTTGCTATTAATTCGAAAATTTCCATTCAAAATTGAGATATTTTGAATTTAAAACATTTACAAAAATTGCAATTCAACTGAATTATTATCGGAAACCCCCAAGACTTGACAATTCCAAATGTTTGCCTGTCTAATATAAACAATATAAATTAGTTCAAGTAGGCGGCAAATGGCTAAAGTATCGCAAACATTTAATTTTTTTAAAATTTTTATTATTGTTTTACGTTGAAAATAACAGCATGGAGTTATTATATTCGAAAACAGGACACGTAAAAATGATACCGTGAAGAAAGAGATCTCTTGAATTTACAGTGCTAGCAATAGATTTATAACCAGGCAGATCAAGGTGTGACAAACAATCATCTCATGACAAGGGTGAGATTGGATGGAGGTGTTGGGCTATTTTCAAATGAGAATAACGAACTTCTTTCCTGGACGATGCGAGGAGAATTGGGTGAATGCACTATGTTAAAGACAGTCGAAAAAGCTAGAAGAAAAGGCTACGCAAAAGTAGTAATTCGTGCATTTGCAAAAGATTTAGCAAAATATGGATTGGATATGTTTGTATTCGTAGAGATTGGAAATGTGGCTTCGGATGCAGTGTTTAAATCCATTAAATCGAAAGTAATACACCCAGTCGCCCTTATACAATTGAAAAAATTAAGGAGTCGGGGGTAAAATGGAAAGATCAGATGAACGAATGAAATATAATGCATTATACAAAATAATATAACGACAATGATATTATTAGTTTTATAAGACGCTGATCGTATGCATTTTCAATGACTAAATAAACAATTCTTGCTTCACATTGTTTGCCCATCTTTTTTAGCCCTCTCCAATTTGTGTCCTTTGTAAAATAATATATTCGGTGTTGTAAAGTCTATTGTTACTATTCCATTGAGTGATCTTTTACACTAAATTATTATCTTATTTGTTCCCATCGCATTAAGTTTTGGAGATATTCGGGTAATAATATTTTGTCGGAAATTTTTAACTTTTCGCCTGGGTAAGATACAGGATGTGCTTTCTATACTTTTTTCAAGACTGATTGTGCTTACACATTTTTGGTAGTAGGTGAGTCATTTTGTCATACTAATTGTAGAGCAATTATTCAAGATTCACCTCGTAGAAAAAAAAATCATTTAAATATGCGAAAATGGCACTCACAAGGAACCCTAGTTAGGTGTCCCCCTTCGATTTTCTTCGTTCTCATATATGTTGTAGCACTCATAAAACTAAGCTACACGCGTTATTTCTTACGACGAAGTTCGAGTCGGTACCTATTACTCGTCTTCTTTTGAATGGATGGTAGAACTTGTGTAATCTTTTGCTAGAAGGTAGAACGTTGAATGTTTTCCTTCAATAAATTATACGTCTTTGGTGCTCAACAAATAATAATCCTGACTCAGTTACTTTTTTTACCAACAAGTTTAAATCCTGCATGTGCATGTGTACAGTTTTTTTTAAGTGCTCTTTCTCAACACACTATCAGATTTGATATCTGGTCTACATTGTACTGCATATCATTTGACCAATCCCAACGGCTTAAAGATCTTTCTACTCAAAAACAAAAAATAAAATTTGACAAGTTACTTCTAGTAAGGCACGCAAAATTAACTAACACAGTAAAAAACATCTCCAACCATCCTCTCAGCAATGAAATGATTTCAGCCTTATCTAAAGGAAATAATTTTGCAGTAGCTTCCTCCAAAATCCCGAAAAAAGAAATCATCAGTAATTTGGAATCCATAATATATACCCTTCCACACGAAAAAGCGAATGACATACGCTGTAGGACGGCCAACATCTTACGCCAAGTCCAACTTCCCTCTCCAAACTTAACAAAATAAGAAAAAACAGCAATTAAAGAACTCAACCAGAATAGAGGCATCATAATATTACCCACAGACAAAGGTAACACAACAGTAATAATGAATAAAGAAGGCTATAGCAACAAAATCATGTACCTTCTAACTGACGATACATATGAAAAACTTAAAAAAGACCCTACAAAAACAATAGTCAGCAAAAAAAAACACTTCTAAAAGACTCTAAACTTGGCAACAAAACAATATCTCAATTAATACCTACTTATCCCACCTCTTCAAGACTTTATGGACTCCCAAAAATCCACAAAAACAACATTCCACTCAGACCGATCGTCAGCGCAATAAACTCACTAACTTACAACCTAGCACGCTTTCTCGCCAAAGAACTGAATCCTTTCACAGGAAACTCTATCACGCACGTCCAAAACTCTTTTGACTTCATCAGAAAGATACAGCAGATCCACATTCAACCTCAAGACATCTTAGTGAGTTTCGACGTAGAATCTCTCTTTACGAAAGTACCAATCTCTGATACAATCGATATTATTAAATCCTTTGCAAACTTTCCTTTCGATTACATACCTTTGATAAAACACTGTCTCAATAATACTTACTTCTCCTTCAATAACCATGATGCATTTCTGTAACTATTTACAATGTAGGAAAAAAGTTTGAAATGTGTGCCTTAAGATTTGTTTTCGAACTTTTGTTGTTGTTGAGAAAGTGACACTTTCCGTGGAAATGTCCGTATATTAAAGTCGGTAAAACAGAGTGCGTGAAAATAACAAGTTTTTTATGACGCCGATCCTGTCAAATATTAAAAGATTGAGTAATAACCTTAAATTCGTTAACAACCTTCCTACTTAAAATTAAAGTGCAATGTAGGGGTGGAATTTTTTCTAAAATTCGCTGTGAATGTTGGAATCTTAACGTGAGTACAGGTGCTTGGGGGTTAACTTTCTTAATTATTTGTTTAATTGAACTTTCATATTAAAAAACAGTGTAATTTATATTTATCTAGGAGGAAATATTATGATTGATTATTTATAATTTAAAATTTCTGCCAACATTGTCGCCGCGCACGCCATCTCATCTCACACTGCAGGTTTCTTCTTTTTTTGATTCATCACCCAGGTCTTGAGACTGGCTGCATTCTTTTTTGAAAATAAGTCGGGATGTAATTTCATAAATTCAGCAGTCTCCCTTAGAGTGGGTAATGTGCCGTTCTGTAGGTGGAAATGGAACGCGTCTCTTGCAACTTCCATCTCGCGAGTGGTCCACGGAGCGCGTGTTGTTTTGCCAGGACGATCTGCTGTAAATATAAAAAATAGTTCATTGACTTAATCTTGTTAAACTTGCTATTGGATTTTTTCAGTATAATTTCACTGTGAAAAAAGGAATATTTATTTTTGGTATATTTGTCTAACTTTTTGTTATGTTTTGTGGCTACTTGTCAAAAAGTTTACAATTTTATACATGCTATTAAATTTCAAAGGAAAAGTGGAAAATGTCTCGGACTTCAATGATCAACTGTTTTACAATCAACCATTTATATCTTACATTCTCACGAGTTATCTTTCTCCCATTCTTGGTATTAACCGGTTTCTTCAAATACATCACTTTTCATTGTCATGGAAAGTGATGTCTCTTCTTTTTGAGGCTGGACCATTGGAAGCCAGCCACATGCCATGCTTAGGAGCTTCGGCGTTTGGTTGATTTCAGTTGAGGCTACTGATTGCTGGTATCGGCCTCCGTGCATTCCGATATCATGCCCCGTGAACCGTGCGATGACCCTAATATCCCTCTCTCCCACATTAAGCTCTGCACACATAGTGGCAAAATGTTTCCGGCGAAACGTGCCTCTAAGTGTGCCAGCATTCTCTGCCCCGCATTAAAAAGCGTAGTGCTCATCAATTCGGAAGTGTTGGAGAAGCTGCAATCCCCCGTAATTGTCGAAGGCAGACCAAACAAGTACTTGTTCTTCGATGAGATCCGCACCTTTCCCTCAGCTTTAGGAAGAGGTCGCAGCAAGCTTCTATGGCTGGAGTCAGTAGAACCGCAACATCTTTGTTACCCTTACCCCTTATTTTGAATCGAGAAAAACAATTATTCCCTTCTTCCCGTTTGATCCCCGCATAATCTTCTAGAGTGGTCCTTGACACTTCTCCAGGCCTTTTCCGGTTGAAGACCAAAACGGCGTTGACAGTCACCTTTACGAGCTCTTTGAATAAGCTCAAGCTAAAATCTGCTTTAATAGCATTGGGTGCATGCAAACACACTTTTTGCAGGTAACCGTCCAGCACCGCTATGTCCTTGGTTTCTGGAATAGGTTCGTTTTTGTTCCTATTCCTTTCCGAACGATTCTTGATGGCAGTCTTTGTCATTCGAGAATGACATTTGTCCTTTAAAACGAACAAAAAACTTTTGGCCTGTTTTTTCGATTATCATTGCCGGATCGTATGCATAGTGATATCAACCGCTTAGTTACTTTCAACAGGATAGTACCTGTGGATATCCCCAGGGAAGGAACTCTGAATTCAGTTCGGTCACTGTTGAGGTCAGCCATTTTCTCAACCGCCAACTTCTCGATAACCCTGGCTCGAGAAACTTAGTCGTCTCTCAAATAAGGGATGATCTTTTCGCGCATCACAGGACACGCATCCTCGTGAATGCGATCATGCGGCCAAGCACCATAATGCACCGCTGACCGTGGCTATTAGACTTGGTGCACTTTTTATAATCCTTGTTTATATAGCCTTTGGCATATGATCCTTTACAAGAAACGCAGTAAGCATAATAGGACGCCTACCGCTGTTGACGTTTGTTCGGTCGGCGAGCTGTCACAAGTTCGCCATCGTTGATCTTCGAATCAGTGTTGAACATAAATGCTTCTCGGTTTCTTATCGTCTCAATGATTGCGTCCTTTTCGGATCCTTTGGGAAGATCCATGAATGCCTCGACAGCTGGCTGATAAGCATGCTTAACGGGGAGGTGATCCCGAATTTTCGCGATTAACTTCTTGCAATAGCGGCTAAAATGTTTCTTACGTTTCCGGACGTCTTCTACGGGGACAAAGACGACGTACTGGTTTTCGCCGTCTCGAGCGCTTTTCCCGGGAACGTTTGCAGAAGGGCTTATCTCGAACGCGACCGAATCATTGACATTTTTTATGTTGGCGATGTCTTTGATTTTTGCTGTATCAGCAAGGTCGGTATCGTCGTGTCAAGAACGTGGCACGATTTTTGAATGGGTACTTCCAAACTGTTTCCATTCCATTCCCAAACATCATCTACAATAACATTAAAATTAATATTTATGTCAAAAGTCATTAAAAATAAATAAAGGGAAAATAAAAAATTGATGAGACAAAAATCTGTATGTACCTGGAATCATATCATCCGATGGATTCCCTTTTGGTACATTCTGAATTATTAAATTAACGGGGGTTTCTAATTTTGCCTCGGATACGAGAATGTGTTTCTCCGAAGACACCTGCGAAGTGTTTGGAATCTCTTCGTTTTTTTCATCATCACACTGCCAGCCGAGGGAGAAATAAAGGGAATCGACTGAAACTGAATGTACAATCATGTATATGTGCAAAGTGAAAGAATGTATATGGTGAAAAAAGTCAAACGAATTGCAAAGGAGAGCTTGCTTTCTACCTTCAATTCCTTTCAAATTGATACTTATCCATTAATAATGAAATGTCTCATTTTAGCATTGTGGACCGTTAACACGAGTATGTTGGTGCGCAATACGCATTTTAGTAGAGGCAAGACAGGTATAGACATGTACCACCAGCCCACTCATGAGTTGGCCGAAAGACGTTCCATTTTTGTCCAAGTCGCGCATACCAGGGGTGGGATTCCGGTGCCCTCCACTCAACTTGATCGAATGTCTCTTCCTATCGCATCAAGTTGGACGGAGATGTTTGATCATTTTCAAAAGGATCGGCTACAACTATCTCTCTCAGTCCGATGATGTGCCAGAACGAGAGGGGTGGCTTTCGATGACTGAGAAGTCGACAGTTCTTCATTGCCGAATATTCTCCCGCTCATTCTGACATATTACAGGGAAAGAGGTAGTTCGACTCGATCGTTTTTAAAACGAACAAGCATCTCCGTCTAGCTTGATGTGGTCGAAAGAGAGATTCCATCAACTAGATTGGAGGGCATCGGAATCCCACCCAAGTTCCACGGCTACCTGAGAGATCCTGGAGGGAGAGTGGAGAAAACGTTTCCCCTTCTAATGTTCGACGCTGCACCGGAACTTTGATACTTTCACTTGGCGCGAAAAGTTTGAACAATGTTTTTTTTGTTTGTTTATTAATGCTTTTGTTTATAAATTCTTCAACTATTGCATGCATTTCTAAGTAAATATTATTTTTCTCGCAGCCTTTCAACTGACTTCCTCAATACTTTGGAATGTTCATGAGATAAGAGTTGTTTTCTATTCTATATTAAATCCTGATTACTATACATGCACGTTAAAAAAAAGCGGTTGAGCAGTGTTTTTCTGTTCAGCAGAGAACAAATTTGAAAACAAAACTTTTCTTCTTCAACGGAGTAACAATTCCAGGACCATGAGCAAAATTCAAGGACTTTTCCAAGTTCTTTTTTTTCGGTAGAGAAACACTGAAGGATTTTGTCAGGTTTTCAAGGATTTCCGGGACGCTGGACGCCCTGGGTGAGGGCTTATCCATCGTTAATAAAATGTCTCACTTCAGCATTGTGGATCGTGAACACGAGAATGTTGGTGCGCAATACGCATTTTCGTAGAGGGAACACAGGTATAGACATGTACCACCAGCCCACTCATGGTTTGGCCGAAAGACGTTCCATTTTTGTCCAAGTCGCGCATACCAGGGATGGGATTCCGGTGCCCTCCACTCAACTTGATCGAATCTCTCTTTCTATCGAACCAAGTTAGACGGAGGTGTTTGATCGTTTTCAAAAGGATCGGCTACAACTATCTCTCTCAGTCGGTTGATGTGTCAGGTCGAGAGGGGTGGCTTTCGATGACTGAGAGGTCGACAGTTCTTGATTGCCGAACATTGTCCCGCTCGTTCTGACACATTACAGGGAAAGAGATAGTTAAAGTTATTTCCTGGCGTGGTGTTGGGCTCAGGGTGATAAGAGGGATCTTCCCCTTCTGTGTTCCCTGTGATGGTGGTGAGGGTTGGATTCCTGTGTTCTGTGCTACTGCCATGTTTTTACCTTCTATCGACATCGTTGGTGCCCATTTTAATAATTTTGGGTTCCGGAGCATTGGCAGGTTCACTCGTGCGATGTCGGTGATGCGTGGCTTCGATGTGCGTGCCATGCGTGCTATTTCCCGTCTTTGTTGTGCTGTCGTTGTTTTGCGGGGTAGGTTTGCTTTTCCATGGGATGCGAAAGCGTCCAGTACCAACGTCCTCTCTAGTTCCGTCAGTTCGTGTTGGTATGACATCTTTGCAACGCTTCTGGAACGTTATTGATCTGTCGGACCCTTTGCCTTGCCAGTCTCGGTGCGGTGGCGGGGTGGGGATGCCGGTTTTGTTCGGTGTTGCCTGTGGTGGGAGTTTCGAGGTGTGGTGGTGGTTGCTGGTCTTCGTCTGCCTTTTGGTGGGTGTCCTCTCTGTATGGTCTGAGGTCCTTGACTCAAAAATCATTTACGTTTCGTAAATGTCAAAGTTAAAATATGTATATATATGGCTTTTAAACCAAATTTACAGTAAAAAAAAAATTTTTTCTGCCAAAATGTTCCATTTTATTGAAAGGAACAACTTTTATCTGCAACTTTTTTTTTAATTAGAATATTGTGAAATATTGCAAAAACATGTAACTAATGGAAAAAATATTACTTTTTTCTATCAAATTGCTCGTCTAAATATATTTTCAATATGTCCTGTTCAAGAAATTGGTCCCGAGTATACACGTCGGTACCAATCATGGGAGGACGATAAACCTGAAACGAATTAATCTGTTATTAACAACTATACTAAAAGAAACTTTCTCTGTGACTGGTGGCTGCCAGTTATCATTAAATTGGACTAAACTTTCCTAAACCTTTAGTCCCTGGAATTTAAAATAATTGTCTACCTAAAATTCTTTACAAATGTATTTGTCCTCATATGCAGGGCCAAAAGTTGCTCTCACTTGAACAGTTTTCATAATTGTGACTTTACTTCGAAGTGTTATGATTATCAAGGGAAATGCAGGTACATAGAAGCGAAGCCAGAATTGCGCATATAGGCGTGATTACTTTGGAATGATCACGCTTGATTAGGCAATTTTCTTTCAACTAAATTATCTTATGCATCTACTATTTTTGTGTTGTAGATCAAGTCGGTTTTATGAGCGTTATGATTTCGCGCATGATAGCGAGCGGATTCCTAATTATCCCCCCCCCCCATTCAGGACTGAGCTTTAAGTTCTCCTTGATTTCTTTGAATGAGATGCCATTTTGTGCAAATTTAGTGCAATATTTGCCAACCAGAATATTATCTCATTTTCCTATCGTTTTTATTTTGAGTTAGAAAAATCTATAGTTCTATGCTTGGAATTTTACTAATTCCTAAGAGTCCTACAAATTTTTCTGTCAAAATTATTATTAATCAATTAAAACTGAGTTATCGGTGTTTAAGACCCCTCAGTTCTTATTGGTTGAGCTCCCGTATGAAAACGGGTTTAAAACCCAACATTAGTCCAATAAATTCTGCTTGTGACAGTTCATGAGAGGCGTAAGTCGATAAAAGTTCGTTATGGTTTTTAAATTGGAAAATTCCAGAATAGAAAATTGAAAAGAAAATCGTAATCATCCCCAGTCTTTCTTGATAACTCGTTACCTTATTCACGATTACGACTCTTCCAGCTGGAGAAAAAAATTCCTAGAACGAATGAGAATTGGTGAGTCAAACGCCAAACGTACTGTTCATTGGACTGTTAAGCTCAGACTGTCGATCCAGTCGTTCTCTGGTGATGATAGTGATCCCGTTCTGGCGGACTCTCATATCCCCACTTTTCAAGTGGTTGCGCACGCAACCGCACCTGTTTCACGTAGCGGTACATTGATTGAGTTGCAGGTGGAGTAGAAGGACGCGAAGGAAGATTCTTCCAACGCCTACTACAGCGAACGTTGCAAGGAGAACGAGGAGAAGATGACACAGTGGGATACACTTGAGCAGCAGACGAATCAGTAGCAGGTGCAGTAGAAGGACGAGGAGGAAGTCAGGTAGATTGTTTGGCTCAAACGCATGTGAGGGTACGATCGGATACTTGACGGCCTGGCCTACCTTTTCTATTGTTTTGCGCTCTGCCTCGAACAAACTCTAGCTCGAAGCCCGACGAGGCGTTGTAGTGCTTAAGCGGAGGCTACTCTGCACATTACGATAGTACCTTTAAAATTTAAATGGCTCTGTTCCACACCACATTGGAGGTCGAGACTGAGGCGCGTTTTTCTTACGCGGTGATCCCCAGTGGGCCTAGTCCACTTATCAATGAAGCATGCGTTGCTTTTGTTTGTTTTTTTATTAAAGTAATTTATAATAACTTCCCAAAAAACAGGTTACATTACCGTGGTAATCCCCGATACATACACAGATTCCACTTGTCAATTTAATCATGCAAAATTCGTCAATTCCAACAGTCCGTTATAATATGCGTGCCACGTAAATTATTTTCTTTTATAATATCATGCAACGTGTTAGCATCCCGATTGCTTACTACTTAAAAAAAAAACACTTTTTTGATGCCCTATCGACACCACGAACCACTCATCTAGTTTTCCTTTTTCTCCCTCGGTTATATTTCCATGTTGCGAAGGCGCTCTCGACAAATTCTACCGTTTTTCCAGGTCTTCTAGCACTGTTTTCCCCGACAATCCTTAGCCCGACAACGATTAATTACATCGCGACCCCGACTATTTGTTGTTAAATTTAAAACCCGCCACAATCGGTACACTTTTCAGTTTTGGAAAGAAAATTCTATTCTAAAATGAAGCTAACAATTCCAATATTTAAAATATGCCTCAGAAACTTACTTGAAATTTGCAGGTCTTCAAACTCTTTCGCGAGACCAGTGTCCCTATGACGTACGGTATACCCTACGTAGTTGTGTAAGGGCTCGAAGTGAACAGTACTGCGGACTAGCATTTACCAATCGATAGCCCTACCAATGGATTGCCGTGATGGACAATCTTTAGTATTCAATGACATTTTTTATTGGTGTTTCGCATTTTCTCTTCTAAAGATTCGCGATAAGTTTATCTTCCCTATGATTTCCACCCAGCATAAAAACCATTGGCAGCACTCTCCTTGAGGGCTCAGGAATAAGAAACGTCTCTACCTTATTGCGTCATGTGGACTGAAATTCGCCTAGCGAAAGCCAATCCGTCATGAATTTCGGATTTTCAAAGAAATGGCTCACCTCCAGACGAATGTTAAACCCATAATTCTCATGCGTCTGAAGAGAACATTCCAATTGCTTGGCGCAGTTTGAGTCCAGGCTAACAAGTGACTTCAAACTCGGTTTCAATGTGCCTACTATTGAGAAAAGGATTGTGCGCGTCACGCTCTGGCAAATCATGAGAATGGTCATTATCATGTCCCAGTGAAACCGTGGGTTGCTGTTCAATAGAACTGCAATAGTAAGTCATGTTACTTCCGCGTATCTTCAACTCGCCTATTAGTAGACAAACTTCTGACGAACCGGCAATACCTTCGCCCGGATAGATCTTACGACACACATCCACAATAAGCGTGTCGAAATTCGCTTCATTATGAAATGTATTCTTGCATAGCTGGACAAAGTTATTAACTTCAGATCGCAAACCGTTCATATGCACCGAGAAGAAGATATAAGAAACACGGTGCTTGTCCTCAAACTTATCGTTAAACGCATCAACACATTCAGCAAATCTCTCCCATTCGTATCCAAGAGCGCGGATATCTCTACCATATGTGCCAGCTGGTTCCGAGAAAGAATCAGGACCCGGGCGAGAACGACGGCTTTTGCAATCTTTCGTCGTCTTGTCGGCGCATGGGAGAACCACTTCCCGCAAAAAGTCCTCTTGAATAGTGCCATACGTGACACCTCCTGTTGTAACCCTGAATCCAACGAGTATGTAGACTGTAAGGTCCGCAGCAGTATGACCAAGAGGGTCACGCGTACTAATGACAACCTCTCACGTCTTCAACCGTATACGTTGCAAGAAAGGGTTGCTTTTTGGCGGGTTTCATCGAATTGGCGACAACATTGAGGGTCATCGAGTTAAGGAGTGTCAACATCCTGTGGCAAAATCTCAGTTTCATCCCTTTCAAGGAATCGCGAAGCACACGGTGAAGCGGACAGTACCTTGATATACTCAGACATTCGCCCAGCTATCAATTTCGCCCAAACGGCTTCCATCGTAACCGCAAATTGATTAGGATAGGGAGAAAAGAAAAAAAGAACAATACAAACCTGGATTTACAATTCCGAGTGCACCACGCTGGCGCGGGCACTTGTCACCAAAGAGTCGAGGACTGTGCTTCTCCAGTCGATGTCCTAAGGTCGTGTACAAAATCCTATTTTCTTCTTTGCCTGTGAACCTGTGAATTCATTAAAATGAATTTATGAGATAACTTGTAATGAAATATATATTTAAAAAATGTATATATGTGTATATAAGTTTTTTTAATCCTCAAACAAACTGCAACAGGGAAAATGTATTTTCAATACCTGGACTACCAGGATTCATTTTTGTACGAAGAGACCTTCGAAAAATAAATTGATTATCTTAGGTTTTAATTCGTGACCAAACTCCTTCCGGGAAGATGTATTTTTGATGCCCGGTCTGCCAGGATTAATTATTCGTACAACAAGACCTTTCAAAAATGATTTATTTATCTTCAATTTTATTTCCTAACCAAACATCCTCGCGGAAGATGTACTTTTAATACTCGGTCTACCAGGAATAATTATTCGTATGAGTCCTTTCTAAAATCATCCATTTATGTTAGATTGTAGTTCGTAACACATTTTTTTCATAAAATAATTCAATTTTCGCCCAGTAAAATCTGAATTTTCAACCAAAAGATTGTCCGCAAAGAATCGTTAGATTAAAAAAATTAAAATGAAATTGTTGTTCAAGTTGAAAAAAAAATCTGGAATAAATGAGAAACTTTGAAATAGTTCCGTTGACAGATTCGTAATTTTCACCAGAGATAAAATGAACAATATATTGTTAAAACAGTTTTGTGTTTGTTTCTACTTTCAAACAAACAAAAACATATAAACAAACAAAAACAAAATAAAAATTAGAAATGAAATGCAAATAATCAAAAAACGATTCAGCTGTCTTTTTGTCGTTAAGCAGAGTGGAGCAAGTGGAAGTTGGAAAAACGTAAAAACACCTTATCTGTAAGCAACCAAAAATAAAACATACAGTAAATATTTTATGGGGTTTTTATGGAAACTTTATTCATCAAATATCGACATTTTCTGACTCACTGATTGAGAAAAAATTGGCTTCACTTCGGTATCTGTCTGTCGTTGTCGTTGTAGTCTGTAACATGTGGTGTGCCTGGATTAGCAAAAGATGAAAGTATATTTACCTTTAGTCAAATTTGAAGTCATGTTTATTACATTAAAAATAGGATTGGTGAAAGTTTTTGTTTAAACCAATTTTTTTAAACCAATCTTCGGGCGCTGCGGCTTGGACAGGCGGGGTCACATGAATTTAAATACCTCGTGCATGAGATACAAATTGTCCCTGTGAATATATGAGATCTGATAAGGAAGCGGGTGTTAGTATAGACCTTTCAAGTCTTACGAAGTGAGGGGATCTCACATCCTTTTCCTTCTCGAAGACATCCTGGTAACGTTTTAGGATGAGGGTTTTCCACATCCTGATGAACTGAGCCCTCTGGATTTGAAGGTCGGTGTTCACTAGCTGTTCCATCTGGTCGAATGTTTGTCCTGAGACGGTATCTTGGCCAGTGATTCGCACAGTGTAGTCGTAGGTGAGGTAGCGATTGTCCCTGCGACCGAAGGTCGATAGGGTCACACCGGACAGTGCTGGAATCCGCGGACGACCGAGTTTTGGACGCGGAGGTAGTGGTTGTTGCGGGTGCTGTGGTGCCGGGCTGGGCTGCACCCCGTTAAAGAATCTTTTCTCGTCGCTCATCAATTGAGATGGTGTACGGGCGTGACGATACAAATTATCTGTGTTAATAATAACGATAAAAACACTTCAAGAATGTATAAGGTATCAATGAAACTTTTGTTTACGTGAGGTCACTGACGGATACAGCGAGTCAATGTTCCGTAGTTTGTATATAAAAAAATGATTGATTTTAAATAAATCTCAGAAAGACACGAAAATGAACCCCGGGTAGTTGTAGGGCTACGGGTTACAATGCCTAGGCTAATTGTGACTCATATCTGGCACCACTCTCATGTTACGTTTCGCGCTTTATTGTTATTATAGTTAATACTATTTTCTCAGATATTGTAATGATATTTTTTGATATTGTATTGAATTCCGAAGGCGGAATTCTCAAACCCCTCCGTCTTCAATGTGCTTAAGTTTTAAAATAAAACGAACCTAATTTTCACAAAGTCAAGATGTATGGAGTTATGCTGAAGTTGTTGTGAATTGAATTAATTTCGTTCCTATAACAAAGGAAGACGAAACATTAACAACCTAGTTCAAACAATTAGGATTTGTGTGCATGCCTTTTGGAGTGTCACTTAATGTAACAAAAATATGAAATTCGCCAGTTGAAAACCACTATATCAATTTTTGAAACGCATCACTTTTTCCGTGTTTTGATATTGTAGAATACTAAAATTTCAAACATTTTTATCATTCATTCAAATTGAAAGTCTCTCAGTTCAGTCTTGAAAGAAATAGTTTTTTTTATCAAATACAAAGTTCAGTTCCAAAATATCTACATTTAATACGGACATTAGGAGGATAATACCAGCGGAATTCATTATCGGCACATAAGATAATACCTCCCCCTTGAACTACCAATTGGTGCCACTGATCTTAATTTTTTAAAAAGCTCGTATGTAAAATGATTCCACCAGCCTCTGAGAAAAACTATGCTGGTGGCCCCTCATGTCAATGTGAAAAGGCCACCAAAAGGGCCACTGAGGAAGATCCTTGCCGCTTCCTGTAGGCATTGTTTGCGCGCGCAGTTTGAGATCTGGCCGACAATGGATGAAATAAGTCCGTCGCGATATCCTGTTTACAAAAGATGGAACAAGGAACCTTCTTCCAGGTGAAGAACTCTCCAAACTCTAACTCTAAGACTAAGTTAAAACAATAAAAATACATATTCTTATCTTATGTCCCAAAATTTATCTTGATTATTCTAGATTTGAATCTGTCAAATAAAAAAAGCATTTCTAAACTGCATTATTATATCAAGAAATAACAATATTATAAAAACAGGGCTCATGTATTAGACGGGACTAAGCGGGCCTTTTTTACGGACATTACGCCTACCCCGAAAGGGAAACGGCTTAATGATATAATAATAATAATGCTTTATATATATAGCGTCTAGCTCTTCTCTTCTGCATCCTGAAGGTAAAACATTCAATCTTTTTAAAAATTTTTTAATTTAATTTTTTTTTATTTGAACAAATTTGCAGGCGATGAATGAAAATTGAAAAAACAAATTTTGGACCACCTTATTAGTCCACGTAGACTTTGGATAGACCCCTCCGGCCCCTCTCGTGGACAATCCCCCCCCTTCCACCCAACTGCCCACGTGGTATATGGGTGACCCCAAATGAATTCAGGTGATTTCAAGTGACTTCACGTGAATTCAAATGACTTCAGAGATTTCAGGAGATTTCAAGTGACTTCAGATATTTCACGAGAATTCAGGAGATGTCATTACAAGTGTACACCTGACTTCACGAGTTGTCAACCCCTCGGTTTCAAATGAACAATTTCAACTTCAAAGAGTTCATTAAATAGAAATGGAAGATTTCAATATTCATTCATTTAAAATTGAAACTTTCAAAATTATATGTTTCAACATTTAAGTGGTTCAAAATTAGGAAGATTCTGCAATTGAATTTCAAATTCATAACCTTAATAGTTAAGAAATTTTAATTTTTTAGCGTTCATGATTTAATAATTTGAAAAAGAAAGGGTTAGAATTTTTTTTAAATAAATGTATTAATTCAATATTATGCATGTAGCTTCAAATTCGAAGACTTAAACCTTATAAAATCTGCAAGTGAAGAATCTTTAAAAATTCTACAAGTGAAAGAATCTGCAAGTGAATATAAAATCTGCAAGTGAAGAATCTTTGAAAATTCTACAAGTGAAGAATCTTTGAAAATTCTACCTTTCAAAATATTAACGCTTCAAAATGTTCAAACTGAACCGTTTTGAACCAACTAAGTAAAAACAGAATAAGGCATTAAAATTAACAATTTAATAATTAAACATAGACAATATAACCGATTAAGCGATGAAAATTCAACAATTTTAAATATGAAGCTTTAAAAACTAAAATTAAAAAAAATAAAGGCATTTAAAAATCAATTATTTTTTATTTAAAAATGTTTCAAATCGAATATTTAAAATTCTTGTTAATTTGAAATGCCTAAAACTCTAAAACTACAAAGAGGAATTGTAGCAATTACATAAATACAATATATACATAAATACAACTCGAAACTCGAAGTTCGAATGAGTCGAGCTCGATCCGGTCCGAGTCGAGATAGAGCTTTTCAGAGAGCTCAAAACTTTTCGAGCACTCGAATGTCTTCGAGAACTCGAAACTTTCGAGTTCTCTGATGCCTTCGAGAACTCGAAAGTTTCGAGTAATCGAATACTTTCGAGCTATTTGAAAATTTCAAGCTGCTTTAAAGTTTCAGGTTCTCGAAACTTTTGAAATTAACAACAATTTGTTCAAACCCGATACTACAAGGTTTTTCGGATTGCTAACAGCGATTTTGAAATGAAAATTAAAAATTCAAGATTTTGTATCCAAAAAGACGACCAAATTCTGTAAAAATTCAATAAACTGACGACATTCCTGAATATAATAAATTTCTTCAAAACTGCGACTAAATTTATGATCAGAAGCCCGAAAAAAACTCTAGTATACTGAGTCACATGGAAATCTGTCAGTTTATTAAATTTTTCATCTATCAATTTATTGAAATTCTCAAACATTTAGTCGCCGTTTTGGATAAAAAATCTCGAATTCTTACTTTTGATTCTAAAATCACTGTTAGCAATTCGAAAAACTGGGTTTGGAGAAATTCTTGTTAATTTCAAAAGCTTTGAGAACCCGAAACTTTCAAGTACTCGAATGTCTTCGAGAACTCGAAACTTTCGAGTACTCGAATTTCTTCGATAACTCGAATGTCTTTGAGAACTCGAAACTTTCGAGAACTCGAAATTTCGAGCATGCTCGAACTCGACTCGATTCGAAAAAAGTCGGCTCGACTCGACTCGAAGTTTCGAGCTTTTTACACACCCTTAAAAATATATAATTTACGTTTAAAGCATTTTTTTTTAGATTTTAAAATCCATGTTTACTGTATTGAAAATTCCCCTGACAAAGTGTAACTATTTAAAATTCAAAAATGCATATAATTCATTTATGCATATTCAATTTAGTCTCAAATAAAATTATTCCTTTCAATACTTGAAATTGTCCATTCTTGTAACAACTTTTATGATTTAAATTCGTAACTGTTGGTTTTTAAACGTTTTCAATTTCAATCTTGAAAGATTTCAATCCAATATTTGTCTGATACCTAATGTTTCAATAATAAACCCGTTCAATTTCAAAAGAATTGCCAGATGGGGCTTAGATCAAGTCACCCAAATTTGAAGAAAAAATCGGCCTAAAAAGCTTGTAGTTTGGGCAATTTTTTATATTTTCGACGCTTAAAGGCTAAAAAATCAAAAGTGGAAAAACCAAACAATTAAGAATTTTAAACTGAATAATTCAAAATTCGAAAATTTCAAACTTACACAATAAAATGGAATAATAAACAAACACTTAGAGCTGTACAATATTTGCAATATTGTAATCGCAGCCATGTACTAACAAGTGAATCAATGCTTTTTGAATAATTTTTTTTTTTTCAAAAAAACTTCTGAATTTCCCGTTCAGTTCTTGAGTTTGTGGTTAAAAAATCTCTGTGATATTCATTGGGAAAAGAATATCAACAAGTTTTTCTCTGCTTTCTTATCCTTTTGAACTGCAAATAAAAGAAGGAAAAGTCGACCACCCGCAGAGGAAAAGGAAAAAGTGAAATGGCTAATCGCAGTCGAGGTGACAGAGCGTTTCGACTTTTCGACCACTCCAGATCTTTCCCCTTCTTCTCTCAACGTGTTTCTGCTTGCGCAATCCTCAAGTTTTGTACATTTACCACGCATTCTAATGCCACCAGCCCATCACCAGCCTCTTGGGAAATCCATGACTGTCACTTCATTGCTGAAATCGACCACTTGCGAAACGCATGCTTCTCTCTATTTATAATAAAAAAAAGCGGGGTCAGCGAATTTGCTCGTCAAGCCCCTGAAAGTTGTTTATGCCTGAATTTGTAAACGAAGGAACTCTACATGCTCTGCTTTATAAAAATTAATTTTTTTAAGCTTAAAAAATGTAAGCGCCTAATTCTTCAAGATAAAAGCCTTGGAATGTATTTACTTTTAGTTTGAAAGTGCTTAAACTCAAGATTTTGACCTTTTTAAATTCCCTTTTTGTTTCGAATGTTCAAATGAACAAAATATATTTCTCAACTCAAATTTAACATTGACAATTGGGGAAAAGACGTTGAATGCAGAATTCGTGTTATCTTTGTACACTGCAAAAAAACCTGTGTAGATTGGCAGAACGTTCATGTAATTTCATAAAAAACTATAAAATCGCTACAAAAATTATCGGCAACAACACTACAATTATAATCCTAGTGATTTTTCACGATTTACTAAAATTATCATGATAGTCGTGGGTAAAAAAGAACCTACGATAAACGTAGGATTTTTTACCAAAATGTTGAAAGTTAATTTTTTACATTGTGAATGAAGATCATGTAAAATAATATTATTAAACAGTAACCATTGAAGGAAATTAGGGTTTCAGATACGCCACCAAATAGGGCAATATTCAAATTATAGTTGCAAATTAAAGTAACTTTTTTATTGAAAATAAATAACTCAAAACCAACATTCTTTTCCAACAACCCAAACAATAATTACAAAGTAATCAAGTAACAATTACAAACATATATGTATAAATAATTCTACATATTAACATTGCAGAAACATTCCACAAAAGAATGTTATGAAATCATTTACTTTCGCTAAATATTATAAGTCGTACAATATTAACCAGTAAAACATTGATTAAGAATTCACATTTGACACATTTGGAAATGTGTAATTTGAACTCAATTCAATTTATTTCCCATTATAATACTAGATTTAAATTGATTGAAAATTCAGTATGTGATCAATATAGCTGTATTCGAAATTGCCAACAGTTTCTCTTGCTGTCAACGTTGAAGTAAATGATAAGAGAAACAAATAAATAAGTGTATCGGGTCATCTTATCGATAATCACGTGTTTTTCGTGATTATCGATTTATTAAGGGACAGAGGGAGGAAAAAGTCCCATATAAATTCCAAAATTGGACTCACCGAAATACTTGTCAGGCTCAAGACCCGAGTCCTTGTCGAGTCCGCAGATGACAAAATAATCCGCGAACCTGGCTGGATGTTGCTCAGGGCCACGCAATATTGCGAGACTCCCGCTCATCTTTCACTTAAAAAAAACACGTGTCTTGTAACTCGTCAAGGTCTCGCATTTTCACTTACGTTGTAGAGTAGACGATTCACAAGACGCGCACATCTTCGCTACTGTCATTTACGCGCGAGCGAAACAACAGCTGATGTTGACACGATCGGAAGGGATTTCACTCTGCTGCTGAGAATAATTGATCTTTACTCCTCCAACTGAAGTTGCTCGCCTCGAAGTGCTGCTATATCGATTATAGCAGTCGAGAAACAGGCGTGCCAACATGGTGCCAACAATCATTGCGCCGCGCTTTATCTGCGCATGCTTCAATTACTGCGGTTGGGTGGGGAAATTCCAAGATGTCTGCACGTCGAGGGTCAAGCAATAATACCAATTGCATGGGGCGAATAATTTTCCACCATAAGTGTACATAAGAAGCCCTTCAATTCAATAATAAAATTGATCATTTCCTCTTCTAACAATTTTATTATTAAATTCAATAGCCTTCGAGAAATAAAATAGAATATTCAAATTAAAATATGTACAGTTATGGTGAAGTATGTATTATTTTTTCCCAGTTATTACAAAAATTGTGTTTCGTCCCATGCAGTTGGTATTATTGCTTGGCCCTCGGAATGCAGATATCTTTGCAGCTGACGTCATATCTTTAAATACCTAATTGGTCGTAGTAGTACGACGCCGTATAACCCA
The DNA here is from genome assembly GCA_011634705.1 of Andricus grossulariae. Classification (NCBI taxonomy): domain Eukaryota; kingdom Metazoa; phylum Arthropoda; class Insecta; order Hymenoptera; family Cynipidae; genus Andricus; species Andricus grossulariae. The sequence goes on from JAABKJ010007545.1 coordinate 279,817,445, forward strand.
GAGAGTAGAGAGTATTATAGAGAGTGGAAGCTGAGCGCATACGAGACTATAGCGCCTCTCTGTCTGGGTTGCAACACTACTATGATGAATTTGGTCTGCGAGTCAGGGTTGTTTGGAAAGTGCAGATCAAAACAAAAACAATAACAGTGTGTGATTTATATGAATTTTCAAACGAAAATGGTATTGTATTGTTGTGTTGGGTGCTGAGAACGAAATTTAAGAGACTATAAGGAATATTCGTTTTTTAGGCTACCAAATGACCCAGAAATGTAAGTATAATATTAATCGTAGATATATTCGGATGCTAAGCAATATTAATTGTAATTAATTAGATATGATTAGACAATTGAGGATTTTGTTCACATGAATCGTTGAAAAAAACATTTAGGTTAGTACTGTACATTTTGCAGCATTCTAATTTAGTTCTGAAATGAAGGGTGGCAGTACAGAAGTCAGTAACCTGCAAATGTGAATTTTTTTAAAGGCAAGAAAACCTTCTGTAAAATCGAAACCACTATTTGAAGATGAAATTAATTTCCACTCCCGAGCCGAAGTGTTGCTAAATTGAGACCCAAAAAGTTTGATGAAAAAATGTTATCCATTATCGAGGAAATGGATGTGGAAGTTGCCAATCTGAAATTGGCATTGATCACAAATCGGAGTAGACTCCGCTACCGATTTCGATAGAGAATGCAAATTTCCTGTGTTCGTTTTTGCACAATTATGGAAATTAATATTTTTCAGTCGCGCAAAATGGACCCGATTCGCTCTAGGAATCAATGGAAAGTTGGCCATGAGTTCTCGGATCTGTTTCTATCATTTTGACAAGAAGTACATCTTGAAGACGTATCCTAGAGCGCTACTGAAAAAAATGTGGTTCCAATACTTCCAGAAAATAAAATAAATGCCGAAGAGCCTGCGGGTGGTGAGTAATTTTATTAACATGTATTCAAACAATTCATATTTAGTATCCTCTTTTTTCACCAAAAATAAGGAGAATTTTCAGAAGACATTAGTTTTGACGTACAAAAGTCGATTTTTCAACCAAAAAATGAATCAAATTTTAATGTAAAAAATTAATTTACAGTAAAAGAGATGAATATTGAACTACAATTTTGGGCCATTAAACGGGATTAGTTAATTATCTAAATTAAAAAATAATTTTGAACCAGAGAAGTAATTCATTGCAAGTAAGAATATTGCATTTTTGCAGGATAGATGCATTTTCAAGTGAAAAACATCAATTTGCACCAGATAAGAGAACAGTTAATAGTTCATAGTTCAATTTTCGACCTTTTATGTAATCTGTAAGAATATAAAACTCATCAAGTAATTTATGAATTAAATATTTTTAGATTGTCCAAGAGAATTTGTGGACTCCGAGAACAGCGAGAGGAGTTGAAGACAATTAACCATCCGTGTGCCCGGCGAAGAGCCGAATGCTTCATCAGAAGTACAACCTAAACATAAGGATGTTCAGGAAGTGCACATAAGTGGTGAGACTCTTAAACTTTTTCAAAACAATATTTAGTTGATTGTACAATGCATACAAATATATCTGCCTCAATTGTCACGTATATTCATATGACTTCAATAACTTGGGAAAAGATTTTACTTTTTAATAATTATGAAATCAAAGTAAATGTCTACAATTCATGTAACGTTTTATTTCCTGTTCAAGAAATGAGACTTGGACGAGAGAAAGAAGTTATTTCTACATGGACACCCACATCCTCTCCCAATGTCTTGTCATCTATGCCATCTACTGCTCTTTCAATGTCACGCTTCGATGGACGTACACCGAACCTGCAACTAAATGGAAAAAAGTTGTTAACACTTTTATTTTAGCAGTCCCAATAGGCGTAAAATTCAGCATGTGAAAATACATGTGCAAAAGTTTATAATACTGCTTGAGAAAAAGTTTGGAAACAAATTAACTTTTATGCAATGTATTTTGTGCAATAAAAAATTATTTGATACCTTCAATCGTTCTTGTATTATTATTCCCTTTTTTTAGGATAATTAATAGAAAATTGTGAGTCCATGTTACATTGAAGAATGCTATGACATTCAAATTTCGCGCTTATGGCAGAATTTATCTTGCAACCGAGACAGAGATGGCGCTGAAAATCGTGTACGCGAAAATACATTGGGCTATTATGGCAGCTTCCACTCTATAATACTCTCTGCCAGAGAGTATAACCGTATTTGAATTTCAAATACGGGCGCGAATTACTGACAGATCTTTTGGATCTTTTTACGATTTTCCAAGCTCATTTCGGATTTTTCGTTTATACAATAACAGAGAAATACTTGGAAAATTGTTCTCAATACCACAGTGGGTGGCACGATTTCGGCCCAAAAAGGGTTGCATCTCTCTGGGCCCTTTTTGAGAAAACTCATTTTTTTTTCTTAAACAGGTTATTCAACATATTTTCATAAAAATAACTTGAATGTTGAATTTCATTGGTTTAGAACTTTCAGGTTGGAATTAAAAAAGCGCTGTTGTTACTAAATACCTTGCGCGAACTGTAAAAAGTAGAAAATATTAATTTTTTTAATTGCGTCTTTTGAGCCCACCCCGGGTTCTAAGAACCTCTACCAGAATTAAAGCGCATAAAATTTGCTACAAAAATGAATAAATCGAATGTTCCATCCCTAAAAGTTTCGGATTTTGAGCGAATAATTATTTTTTTAATAAAAAATTCCAGTTTTTGGGGAATAACTCATTTCTTAGGTACCGCTGATGAATGTTTCCCGTAAATAAATTAAGGTAGACTTAATTTTGAGTAGATGTAAAAAAACAAAGCTCTAGCTCTAATAGTACCGAAATTATGAACTTCCGCAAATGACTCCATTTTATGAAATTTTGTTTGAAAATTAATTTTTGTATTAAATTTTTCGTTTTCCGAAATAACTCATTTCTTGAGCATCGCAGATCAATTGTTCCACTGAATAAATTAAAGGAGCCTCAATTTTAAGTAAATCTGAAAAACGAAACCATAATTTTGATGCTATATTAGAGATATAGAGCTTTGTTTTTTTTTCATTTACTCAAAATGGAATCTACTCTAATTTACCCAGAAACAAATTTCACCTACGATGCTCAAGAAATGAGTTATTTCGGAAAACGAGAAATCATTTTCAGATGGGTATAAGTTTAGCTCTATTAGAGTTTGAGCTTTGTACTTTTTGTAGATGTACGAAAAATTGATTCCACTTTAACTTATTCATAGTGACAACTTTCACTCGACGATGCGTAGAACTTGAGTTCTTCCACAAAAACTATCATTTTTGTTCAAAAAAATTATACGCTTAAAAAGCAGTAAAACAATCGGTATTTTTTGTTTTGCGGCGAACTTTATACACTTTAATTTTCTTATAGGTTTTTAAAACCCGAGATGGGATGGAAAAAAGCATTTTTTAAATAACTAATATTTTTCCACCATATTCGCCTTTTTTCGAAAATATAAGAAGGGATTCCGTTCTCGTAAGATATTCAGCAACTACAGTCCCTTTTATAGAATACTAAATTGAACGTTTTGAGCCAATAAAATGCCACTTTTAATTTATTTTCATAAAAATATATTTTGAATAACCTGTTTAAAAATATAACAAATTAAGTTTTCACAAAAAGCGCCAAGGCGATTTTGTTGTTTTTAAGCTAAAAATGATCCTGAGACATCCCAGAAGTGTGAACAGAAAAAAAGCAGAAGGTGCAAGCTCTTTTGGTTTGATTCCAGTCGAGACCCTCCGTGATATGCTTTCGAAGGGTATAATCATTCTTGAGATCTTCACGCCTTGGTATTAATTTTTAATAATGAAAGGTATGTAAATTCAATCCTTAACTTTGTATATGAATATTAAAGTTTTTACTTTTTAGTAAAGTGAAGTCGTTTCAAAATTCTACTTACCAACCTCAATTAATATATGAAAAGTGAAAATTAGGTCGAAATTATATATTTATTTTCTTAATAATTAACTTAATTTTTTATATTGAATTATGATAACAAATAAAGATACGGAACTAATTAATAAATATATTTTTATAGGTTGATTTCTCCAATAATGTAAATTCTACCGAGATAACGTTAATAACTGCAGTCTATTGATAAAAGGTTGTATAACTGTTACCTAAGTAGTCAGGTAGGGAGAGTTCTAACGCAACATTCCTGTTACCGACATGGTTCTGTTCCATGCTAAAAAAAGCGTGGTTCATGTTAAATTTAGAAGGTTCGAGATTGATATGGGTGGTATTTAAATTGATAAATTAATGATGACGTAATATCCGCTTTTAAATTTCAGAGGATGTGATCATTGATGGGCCGAATCGAAGAAATGGGACGTGCGCGTGAACGCTTGAAAGTGCCCCTGAACGTTATGCAATCTCCCGACAATCCCCGTTTGTACCGTTCATAAGTGTTTACATTAAAAAAAAGGTACAAATCGTTGATTCTCAGAGAACTTCCAGCGAGAAAGTTGTTTCGTAGGGATTACCGAATAAATCTGCGCAAACAGCACATCATTTAGTTTTGTATATCACAAGATATCACGAGCTTAGTAAAACGAAATTATGCGCGCCGAGGAAACAACCGCCGCCAGTGGGCTGAATCGGGAATTTCCTATTCGAAATCACCTACAGCCTACAAATCTTGACCGATTTTCAAATTTTCTGTTTAGAAGTGATGAGCAATAGTTGCACCGAACCGTCTGTGGATGAGATTTTTCAATTTTAACCTTTTTCTATTTTTTATATAAATAAACAATGAGCGAAAATGTGACATTTTTTAATTATTATTTTTTATTTTTGAATAAATAACTCAATTGATCCTATCCTCGATGAAAATGAATGTCGAAGTATCTGAAGAATATGAATAATTAGCAGGATACCGAATATAATTGTTATAAACAAATTATTTCAAGAAAATGTCAATATCGTGGAAATTTTGCTTGCAAAGTATATTTGTAAGTTGAAATTGCTTGATTTTATCTACAGGATCACATTTGATCATGAAAATTTGTTGCCGGGTATAATTTGTTTATTTTTAAACAAATTATATAAACAAATGCATAGTTTAGGCATTTATTGGCAGAAAGTAATCGGTTTTCTTTCTTAGTACCTTCAAATCATATTAGTGGTAATATTTGATGATAAAGATTGGTCATTCGATATTATTTGTTTATTTTATAAACAAAGTTTATAAAAAAATTCATAGTTAGGTCATTTATAGGCAGAAAGTAATCGATTTTCTCTCTAATTGTCTTCCAATTACATAAGTAGTGATGTTTAGTGACCCGGAATTGTCAATAGATATCATTTATTTATTTCATAAACAAATGTTAAAAACAAATGCATAGCTTGACCATTTATAGATAGAAACTAAACGTTTTTCTTTCTGATCGTCTTCAAATTATATAAGTGTTGGTGTTTAGTTATGAATAATTGTTATTTGACATTTTTTTTTTATTTTATAAGCAAATTCTATTAAAAAATGCATAGTTTGTACATTTATAGACAGAAAGTAATCGGTTTTCTTTCTGAGCGTCTTCAAATTATACAAGTGATGATGTTTAGTGATGAGGATTTGTCATTCTATATTTTTTGTTTATTTTATAAACAAACGCATGGTTTAGCTATTTGTAGACAGAAATTAATCTTTTTTTATTATTGCTTCCAAATGATATCACGGGAAATTTTAGAGCACTTTCGTGTGTTGAATTCTCTGAACCGCTTGAAATCCTCATGACGTGCTTCTGCAGATTCTTTTGAATAATATCCGATTGGAAGTAAAAAATTATATAAATTGTATAGATGCTCAAACTAAGCATTTGTTTATAAAGTAAACAAATAATGTCGAATGACAAGTCGGCATCACTAAACATCACCACTTATATAATTTAAAGACAATCAGAAAGAAAAACGTTTACTTGATGTCTATAAATGGTCAAACTATGCATTTATTCATAAAATTTATTTTTAGAATAAACGAATAATATTGAACCAAAAGTCTTCACCACTATAAACATCAACACTTATATAATTTGAAGACGACTAGAAAGAAAAACGATTACTTTCTGTCTATAAATGGACAAACCACGCATTTGTCTATGAATTAAACAAATAATATCAAATGAAAATTATTCATAACTAAACACCACCACTTATATAATTTGAATGCATTAAAAATGAAAAACAATTACTTTCTGCCCATAAATTACCAAACTATGTATTTGTTTATAGAATTTCTTCAATAAAATAAACAAAAAATATCGAATGACAAGTCTGCATCACTAAAAATCACCACTAATATGATTTAAAGACGATCAGAAGGAAAAACGGATAGTTCCTATCTATAAATGACCTAACTATGCATTTGTTTATAAAATTTGTTTATAAAATAAACAAATAATATCGAATGACCAATCTTTATCACTAAATATTACCATTAATATAATTTGAAGGTACTAAGAAAGAAAAACGATTACTTTCTGCCAATAAATGCCTAAACTATGCATTTGTTTATTGTTATTTAAATAAGTAACACGAGAATTCTAGATCAATCTGAAATATCTATACCTTAAACCTATATACCTATCTACCGACATAAGTTTTGATCATTAAAAATTCGAAATAATTGAAAAAGTTTCTGGCTTTGGGTAGGATTGCATCCACGTAATAATTTAATTGAAATAATTTGTGATTTAATTTCACTTTTTGTTAATTGGGGTGCTCAGTCGGGGCCCAATTATAAGTTGGGCTAAGTTGGGCCGATTTTTACATGGGAATGACTGATAAGCCCATAGATAATCCCAAGATCTACTCTTTACTCTACTTCCATACATCTCTTCATGCAAGTTCTTGTGTTTTTAAGGCTCTTTATATCTTGACGCTTTAGAGTCTCATTCACACATTCCCACACTTCTTTTTTTTTTGACTGCCTCTCGGTACGCTACCATTCACTTTACTATAAAACCTACTTGTTTCTTCAATCGTTCTCCTTTCATTCTCCCAAACTGACCAAACCATCCCAACAAATTTCTTTCACTCTTGTCAAACAGTGTTTCCTCTACACGACATTCTTTGAAAATCCTCTCCTTACTGACTTTGTCCATTAGCGTTTTACCGCACATATTCCGCAGGATTGGCATGCCAACCGCGTTAACTTTACTCTTATCCTTTTCTTTGTATGTCTGAGTCTCGCTACCGTACATCACAGTGGGGGAAAGTACATAATTATATATTGAAATTTTAGCTTTATGTGTTATATTTCTACTTCTGGTTATGGCCCCTACACTGGCAATAACCTTCCTACCCTCGTTTATACGACTGGCTATCTCTCCATCGATCTTTCCATGAGTAGTAAATAAACTTCCAAGGAACACGTAATTATCAACTTTTTCGATCCTGTATTCGTCTAAGCTCTAAGGCAATGTTCTATAATGTTTCTTACCTTTACCTTCAAACATCATAATTTTTGTTTTATTTACGTTAATCTTAAGGCTTATATTCTTTATGCTAGTATTCAGTCTCCTCAACATTCTTCCCAAAGCTTACTTCTATCTACCTTATCAAACTCTTTTTTCAGGTCAAAGAATGGAACGAAAACTTTTTTGTATACCCTCACACTTTTTTCGGTGATCTGTCTGAAGTTAAATATTTGATCCGCACATGATCTTCATGGCATAAATGCACATTGGACTTCCCAGATATTTTCTTCTGTTTACCTTACGAATAACTATTTTTGAATAGGTATATTTTGCCTACGGTATACTTAGTAAGCTGATATATAATTCCCTAATTTTGGCACATATATTCATCTACTCGCTCAGCTTTTCAGACAAATACTCGTCACCGATTTTAAGAATTTCAGTGGTAATACCATCCACACCAGCATCTTTACCATTCTTCAAGTTCTTAATTATAGCCCTAATCTCAGAGACACAGATTTTTCAACGGGGTTTTCCGACATATCATCTTCTATTTGCCAATTGTTATGCACATACCCGTGTGGAAATTGCCAAATGTTTGCCCATTTACAAGTTTGGCCCCAACTTGGAAAATTATTTTATGGCTACAGCAGGGTTAATATCTTAAATCTAGTTTAAACGAACTCTCTTTCACAGCTCTTGATTGCAAGCGCCATCAACTTGGCTGTGGATCTGTTTTCAGTCGGGCTCCATCTTGAACCTCTTGAACAGAAGTAGGTTCGTTCGAGGTTATGTTGGCGAGTGTTTTTGTGATTTCGTCTTTATTAATTATTAAAGTGAGATTCAAATGATCAAAAATGCCGAAAGTGAAAAGCACTTGTCGCGATCAAAATTTTAATTAAAATTGGTTTAATAACTCCTTGTTTGTTTAATAAACTATACATTATTTTCCGGAATTACACTTTCTGAAGTATTGTTTACAGAAAAGTAGCTGACCAGTTAATTAATCCTTCAAAGATCAAAAATGAAAAAAAAAATTATTCGAAAATGTAGATTATCTAAAAATCAAATTTCAAATAATTAAATGTTTTATTAATTAAATAATTGTGAATAATTTTATTTAGAATTAAGTTTACCAGTTCTGTCACGATCATCCTTTTCCAATTTGTATTATCGAATCATTTAAATTTTCAAAACGTCAACACTGTCTGGCTCCATTGCTTTCATTTAGTTTGATGTAAATTTGAATTTGCGCGCCGAATTCTCATATCGATTGTCGGTCTCTTCGATTCATTCTTTGGTACTGCGGCAACTTCGCTATAATAAAACATGTGAATTTCGTTGTTGAAAATTGCAAGCGTAATTCCGATTAGCTTTGAAAGAAGTTTATTTCAGTGCGATATTACAATGTGAATTTTTTTGACAATTTGAAGTACCAAAATAAATCCTCTTGGAGAAAAATTGAGTTCCTCCATGTATTTTACCTGATTTTAAAGTTTCGAAAACATAACCTCAATTATGTTTCACGTGATAGTATACGTCTCCACTCATTCCAAAGATTGGGATGGCAACTGAAAGACGAGGCTGATGACGAATAAGCCGGTTCAGGAATAATATTTGTCTTAAAATGTTCAGCTACTTGAAATATTCATTTTAAATAAAAACTTTGTCATTATTACTGGTAGAGTAATTATTACTGTGACTGAGACTAGGAAAATAAATCAAGCCAAGTTGGGGCCAAGTCGGTCGGTAAGTTAGGCTCTGGTCGGGTTAGGCGTTTAATTTGTGGTTTGGTCCTGTCTAAATGCCCAATTTGGGGCCAAGTTTTTCCTATTTTGGGCCCAGCTAGCGCCAGGACAAAATTTCTACACGGGTAGGAATTATAGGAATCAAAATAATCGAAAAAAATTATGAGAAATTCATTATCTAAAGATCTCTATATCATAGTAATAATAATTATTATTATTTTCCAATGATACTTTTTCGCAATGTTTTGGTGGAAAATTCATCTCTTTGCTTGAAAAGTCAAACATTCGGTTTAAAATTCATCGGTTTTGGTTAAAACTTAACATCTTGGTGGAAAATTCATCTTTCTGAATTTTCAAGTCAAAAGTTTCTTTCAAATATTTCACTTATCGGCTTGAATATTCCATTCTAAGTTTAAAAATTCTTCCCTGTTCGCAGAAAATCTTTTTTTGATTGAAAGTTCTACTATTTTCTTGAAAACGCAATACATTTCGACTTGAAATGTATGAAATTCAGAGCGTTGCTACATAACGGGCATGAATTCGCGGTAGCTTCCAGACTATGAGAAACTGAAGGGTCTACTTCTCTAATGTTCAAAGCAAGTAAATTTCTGTGGTGAGCAGGGACTACGTGGTCGGGCTGACCCGTGAGCACGCTCCTTCCAGATTCGAACAGGGGCTGCGTCAATTCAGGCCTGAGCAAGGCAACAGAGCAAGGTGAAGAAGGCGATGAACGATTCGTGAAATCGCTTTCGATGTCCTAATCCGTGAGCCAAGAACAGTTTCGTCCACGGTACGGGACTGTACTCAAATTACGTAACAGCTCAAGGGGGGGGGGGCATATTTCATAACAATTTCGCAGTAATTATACAGGAATTTAATGCCTTGAGAGATAACTTTAAATAAATGACAAGCAAACCAAATTTGAAAATTCTTTATTTTACTTTGAATTTACTGCATGAACTTTTGTGGTAACCTTGATACAATATTCTTCTTAGTTGTTTATTTGCCTTGTGATTCTATTAATATTAATTTTTTTGCAGTTGCTTCTTTCTGTAGAAAAAATTGAATTTTTATTTTACAAATTTATCTTTTTTTGTAGAAATTTCATCTTTCTGGAGTGTAAATGCAACTGCTCGGTTAAAAATTAAAATAAAAACGTTCTCAAAAGTCGTCCTTTTTGGACAAAAATTTAACTGTTTCGTGGAAAATTCAACTATTTCGTAGAAAATTTATTTTCTGTTTCAAATTCATATTTTGATGTTCAAAAGTAGACTGACATCATTTTTGGTTGAAAATAGAAGTTCTTCTTTTTAAATGCGTATTTTCAATTTAACAATTCATGTACTTTTGGAGAAATAGCATTCTTCATTGACAAAAATAATGTAATTGTTTGGGTAAAAATTGTTGAAAAAGTCATTCTTTGTAGTTTCAAATTGAACTGTTTGGTGGAAAATTCAACTAGCTCGTGGGAACTTTATTTGCCGTTGTCAAATCATTTCCTCCTATTGAAACGTCAGCTGAAACATTTTTGGAGAAAAATTGAACTAGTTTCATGAAAAATTGTACTTTTTCGTTTGACTGTTGCAACTGTTTCGGGGAAAATTAAACAGCTTTTTTAAAGAATCTTCGTTTTTGGTTTGAAATTCAACTACTTTGTTGAACGTTCGACAATTTCTTTTGAACTTTCTTTTTTAACTTAATATTTTGGTGGTGAAAAGTAAACTGAACTCTTTGTCGGTTGTAAATTCAACTTTTTTTTCTCAAAAATTTGTCTTTTTTATTGGGAATTTAATCTGTAGTATCATCCTTTTTACTAAGATATTGAATCTTTCTCATATGAAAACGCAACTTTTGGGTTCGAAATTAGACAATTTTTGTAAATATTCGTCCCGTTTGGTCAAACAAACATGTTCACTCTCTTTGGCTGTAGGATGCGATTTCCTGCAAATTTGTTTTTATTGTAGTTAACAAGTATTCTTTTTACCGAAAATTCAACTGTTTCAGTTATTGAAGATTCACCTTTTTTTCTCTAAATTCTCCACTTTTTAGGCATTAAAATTAATTTGTCTTTATCATTTTAGGTTGGAATGTCAACTATTCTGTTTTTTGTTGATAATACCTACTTTTTGGCTTGCAAATTAGACGATTTTGTTAAACTGTTTTCCTTGAATAACTGAGAAATTATTGTTGGTTGAAAACTAGAATTTTCGTGCCCGACCACGTCTCTTTTATTTTTGTAGCTAGGTAACATTTGGTCAACGGTAATCAGTCACCGTAATGTTTTTAATTGATGTTTTGCACAATCCTAGGGTATGAGGTTGAACCGCGAATTCATGCCCGTTATGTAGGAACCCTTTTGATTTCCATATAATTAAAGCCGAAATGTATTACATTTTCAACTAAATAGTTGAACTTGAAAATTCAGGAAGATGAATTTTCCACGAAAGAAGTTGATTTTCAACCAAAACAGATGAATGTTCAACCGGAACCTTGAGAAAAAGTATAATTTGAAAATAATAATTATTGTTATGATATAACGATGTTTCGATAATGAATTTTTCATAATTTCTTAGCGATTTGTTTGTTACTGTAATTCCTCTAATGACTAATATCCTCTAATGATTTTTGGGAAACTCATAAGTAGCTTAACTTTCAACCAAAGAAATGAATCTGCAACCAAAAAAATGAATCTTTACCAGCATAGTACAATTTTCAACAAAAATATGTAACTTCTCTAGAAGAAATATAATAGTTGAAACGTTTCGATGAAAAATATTTTAATTTGAAATGAACAGCAGCATAATTCACCCAACAACGACCAATGTTAACAAAATAGTTAAATCTTCACCGAACACAAATTAATTTCTAGTCAAGCAGTTCCATTTTTAATCAAAAAGATGAATTTTTTCAACCAATGAAGATCAATTTTAACCCAAAAAACGGCTTTTCACCAAAATAAATGACTTTTCAACCATAGAGATGAATGTTTAAGAAAGTAGTTAGCATTTTAAGCAAGTGGTTACATTTTCAACGATAAAAGACGAATTATCATCAAAAATTGTCATAGTTGATAGCTAAACTAAAAACGATTTAATATTACATTATACCCAATTATATTCAACCAAAGAAGACAATTTTTCTACATGAATTTTCAACAAAATAGTTGTATTTTCAGTTGAAAAAATGAAATTTTAATTAAAGTAAATGTAAATGAAAAATTTAATTTTCAACCATGGAAGTAAATCTTTCATCAAAACATTAATTTTTAACGAAGTTGTTCAACTTTCAACCAAGTAGTTTAATTTTCAACCAAAAAAATGAATTACGAACGAGTACTATAATACTGAAAATATTTCAAAAAAAAAAGTTGCAATCGTAAATCAAGAACAGTAAACTTCATCCAAAAACTATGAATATTCACCAAAGTAGTGGAATTTGTAACGGAATAGATTACTAGTAGTAATACTAACAAGAATAATTTTTTACCAAAAAAGATAAATTCGCAAAAACAAAAGGTGAATACTCAAACAAAACAGATGGATTTTCAACGAAACAGTTTTATTTATAATAAAAAATATGGAATTTTGACAAAAACAGGTGAATTTGAAAGCAAAAAAGACGATTTTTTAACTGAATTTAAATTTAAAAACCAAGAAAGATTTCTCAGTAATCTAAGAAAAAATGTAATCAAGTTGCTCAATTTGTAAGCAAAAAAATGTATTGTAAATAAAAAATAGTATAGTTGATACGCTAAACCACAAAGACAAAATTTTTTTTATTTTAAATAAAAAAATGTGAGTTCCAGCAAAAAATACGAATTTTCAAGAATTCTAACAGTTTAATTTTCATGAAAAAAAATCATTTTTAACGACAACAAAAACAAATTTTCAGCAATTTATATCAATAATGATTTATTTTTAATCTAAAAGATGAATTGTCAGCTAAAAATATAGTATAAGTGATATGTCAGACAAACAATATTTTGATTTTGAATGAGAAATAATCCAATTCAACCAAAAAGGAGACATCTTCAAAAAATAGATTAAATTCTCAACCAAATAGTAGGATTTTCCACCAAAATAGATGAATTTTTCACCAGAAAAAAATAATAATAGAATTTTCAACCAAAGATGAAGACCCCGAGTGCAATACCACTTTTTGAAACATTTTCAAGGAAAAACAATTTTTAACCAAGAAAAATGAATTTTCAATTACAAAGATGACTCTTTAAGTAAATAGTTCAATTTTCAGCAAAATAATTAGTATTGAAAGAAAATACTTAAATTTTCATGTTAAACAGTTCAGTTTTCAACCTACAATGATGAATGTTCAAAGAAATGGTCAAATTTCCCAACGAAACAATTCAAGTTCAACCAAAAATCAAATATTCGAATGTTCAAGCCAAAAGTTGAATTATTTTGTTCAAAATTCATTTTATTAATTAATGATTGAACTATTTTGTGGAAAATTATTTTTTTGTGATGTAGATCAATTCTTGAATTGCAAGTGTACCTATTATATTTTTGGTAGAAAAGCGATTGTTTCAGTTTTAAATCCAACTATTGGTATGAAAATGAATTTGTTTGTTGAAAATTTATATTTTTGATTGCAAATTCAACTATTTTGGTAGACAGTTTAAAGATTTAAAAATTAAAGCATATAGTACTGAAAAATTAAACTATTAGGTAAATAATGATTGTTGTTTGCTGAAAATCAATCTTTCTGTTACAACATTCATCATTTTAGAGCAAATAGAACGATTTCTTTGCGATTTACATTTTTTTCGAAAATTCACATTTGCGGGTTTTATTTTTTAAAGTAATTTGTCATACTGCAAATATCGATATTCCATTTTTGATAGAAAACTTTTTTTTTTAGTTAAAAATTCAACAATTTGGTTCGAAATTTATGTATTTTTATGATAATTCGTATTTTTGTCAGAAAATTATTCTTATTGGTTAAGAAATCATATCTGTGGTTAAAAATTGAACCATTTGGATTATTAATGTTTAACTCTTGTTGGAAATTTCTTTTTAAGATTCATAATTTTAGTTGAAAATCAATATCTGGATGTTATTGGAAATTTCATTTTTTCTTAAGAACTTATTTTTCAAGATGTTGAAAACCATATACTGTTTAAAATTAGAAAGTAAATAAAAGTATGTTTAAAAAATCTTTAAATGCAGAGAGGAGCTTCTAAGTTTTCATTTCAAGTTCAATATTTAGTATTTGCATTTATAAAACCATTTTTGTTGCATATTTCTTCAGTCATCACATTTTTACATACGTGAACACTAATAATTTATCATTCAAACAACTGAAGTTCAAACAAATCCCAAGAATGATATTATGTATTGAACTGTATAACATGTGATGCAGCGCCACCTGGTGAAATATATATTGTGCAATGAGCGTTCACAATGCAGAAACTCTTCTCCTCCTTAGGCGTCAGCTCGCCTGTAGCTGTTTGATGCTGCCTGACGGTGAATACCTATATGTGAGCAGTTGAGCACGAGTTGGCGGCCGCCAGTGGTGAGCTCGAACACGATTGCTCACATCGGTTCTCATCTGCTGGCCTAATCGGCATTAGCTGCGCAATGAATCTCGACTCGGGAAGAGTTCGGTTTTCCTCTCCCCTGGCCAAACATCCAGAAAAATGTGGGTACTACTAATAAATTCAGATTCAGCTGCGGGTTATCACTGGTTGTGTTTGAATTCATAGAGTGATTCGAAGACCCCATTAGTAAAAGAAAAATATTCACAGGCTCATATCCAGTGAAGTGGAATCGTCTGGCGGTATATGTATTCAACTCATGCTAAAAGGACTTAAATGGTACTTTTGCAGCCCAACCGATCGTTTTGGCAATTAAATGTGTTTTATTAGATAAGTGGATAAGATAGATAGATAGATAAGATTTTTTTAGTAAAACATGGTGGTAGCATGTCAAGAACATCCCACAGAAAAAAATCTGCCCTCGTCGCGCGCTGGGCGCGCGGCTCGCAAGTTTGAATGCGCCTAGCGAAGCGACTGTTGGTTCTCGCGCTTCGCGCTCGATAATATATTTATCTCGCGCTCCGCGCTCGATGATGTACTTACCTCGCGCTATGCGCTCGGTCTTTATAGTTCTCCCACATTTGCGTACCTTTAGACCTTTTAAAATTAAAGATCAAAGCTTCGACAACTGTAATTTGGTGATTGTGAATTCTCTTTGGTTAAAGCTCCTTCGGCTTTGAGAAATACATTCTCATCACGTATCTCGTGCTCCACACTCGATTTTGTCTACAATCTGAACTTTTCTACATTATGTTCAACATTTTTATAACAAATGTATGTAATGTTCTTTTTCTAAAAAGGTATTATTTTTATTTTGAATATATTTTTATAACAAGAATTTATAACAAATTTGTCCATCTTTTTTGGTTCAAAAACTTTTGCCTTTTCATTTTTTTTTCGTCTCTTGTGTCGTTTTTCCAATAGTTTTATTTTTTTATTTTTAATCATATTTTTTACGATTCGAAGAAAATATACTCGTTCTATCTAAAAATTATCAATAACAATTTTTTAGATTCTTTTTGGGTGAACAACTTTTGTTTCTTGATTTTCTTTCGTACCTTGTGCCGTTTTCCAAAAGATTTGATTATATTATTTTTAATGTTATTTTTTACGAATTAAACAAAAAACACGCGTCTTATCAAAAAATTATTAATGCCAAATTTATAACTCTTTCTTCGATTAGCAACTTTTGTCAATTCATTTTTTTTCATAATTTGTGTCGTTTATCCAAAAATTTGATTTTTTAATTTTTAATGCTGTTTTTTACAAATAAAACAAAAACTACGCATCCCATTAAAAAATAATTCATCAAAAATTCGTAGCTCTTTTTTGGGAAAACATTTTTTTTCGTAGCTAGTGTCGTTTGTCAAAAAATTTAATTTTTTTATTTTTAATGCCATTTTTTTACGAATTTAAACAAAAACTACGCGTCCTGTCAAAAAGTGATCATTAACAGATTTGTAGATATTTTTTGAATGCACAAGTTTTGTCCATTTATTTTTTTCGCATATAATATAGTTGAACCGCAAAATGGAATTTTGGATTTTTGATTATTTTTTTGTGCGGTCAAAATTTGAATTTCCTATTTTTCAAGAAAATTCGAAAAGTTGTTATGACAATCTTATAAGGTGTTCAAAAATCAATGTTTTTCTCCTCTTGACTTTTTTTCATATCGTGCGTTGTTTAGCCTGAAATTTTCATTTTGGTTTGCTTGTTTTAATTTGGTAAATACTATGACTCTGGTAATTTTCCTTTTATAGAAAAAAATTATAAAAATACATTGTTTTTCTTTTTGAATACTATGGACAACCGTACATCGAATTTTCAAATTCTGCAAAAAGTGTTCTCCAAAATTTTGAAAATGCTCCAACTTCTTAAATTTTTATCTAAAATGGCTGACCAACAAACTTGACCTTTATTTTAGGGCAGTCCGAGAGTATATCAAAGGCTAATCCAACCTGTCAATTCTTTCGTATGTTATCGTGCTGACAGACTAAAAATCTACAGACACACAGACAGACAGAAGACACATTCGCGAAAACCTGGTTTTCGGGTTCAGAGGGTCTCAAAACGTGAACATTTGGCAAAAAAAGGGGGGAGGAGGTCAAATTTCACACAAATCTAATACCTTTTCTGATGAGAATATAAAAATTCGAAAAAATTAGCTAGATCCGATTTTTTTTATGAAGCTGTTCTTGAGAAAAAAATATTTTTTAATTTTCCAGGAAACCCCCATAACTTGCATAACAAATTTTTTTTCGATATAATATTATCGGAAATTCAACCTCAATTTTTGCTAACTTTTGCCGAAAATCTGTAAAGTGCGGGGTAGCCCACGCAATCTTATTCTGCTAGGCTCTTTGGTGACATCACATCATATACTTTTGGTTTTAATTTCTAAACCTGATAATCGGATTTCAGATCATACGATAAGGTGACATTAAGGTGAAAAATTTCAATCAAAGTTAATAATTATTATTATCATATTAGTTTTCCGTTTTGTGGCTTTGGGGTCCGTAAATGATGAAGAAGATTTAAATTTCCATCAGACGTTTCGGCTCCATATATGGGCCCTCTTTAGTGATTTATTCTAGAAAAAGTTTATTGGTTTTTGACCATGAAATAAGATTTTAGGGGCGTATGAAAAGTTTCGCATATGACACATATTCAGAAAGGTACCTGGAAAAATTAATTTGTGTCCTGGAAAACTTGGAAAAGTCCTAAAATTTTTGTTTGCAGAAACGCTAGACATCCTGGGTTTGTTTTCAAGTATTTTTCTTACATTCAGTATTTTACCTATGTTAGAGGTCATACAAGTAGCTTTCATGATTACGAAAATTATTTAATAATTGTTTATATATACAATTTTACGAGTTTTATTTTTTTGTTTCATGGGATGCCAATACATTATTTCTCAGGCGGATTGTATAGACATAGACGAAATATTTCTCAATTTTCTATATTTCCCTGCAGATGAGCAGGTAAGCCGTGTCGGGGAACTAAAACGAAAGGGGTGCAATAAAAATGGTTGAAGATTGTCTGTCTCTCTTTTTGTATAGTTTCTCTCTCTAACAGGTGAAACATTTTACCAACAGAATTCTACCGATTTTCGGGTATGAGTTTGCACTTATATTTGCCAGGGGGCACTAAACTGTATTTCTGATTTTTTTTTAGATGCCGCTGCAGTCATTTATGTGCTCAGTCAAACCTACCGTTTCCCCTTAATGTCTCTATTTATTAAATTGAGAAGACAAAAAACTTTGAAAAATAAACTAAACAAAGTAAACTTGTGTGGCAGATTTGCGCAAATAGCCTTAAAACGAAAGAAGTATGGGATGATGTTCTGAATAGGTGAATTCTCCGATTTCCTTAAAACTCCATATACTTAATGTATTTTGACGCGCTGATTACGAATATTATTTTTATTATATCATTAAGCCGTTTCCCTTTCGAGGTAGGCGTGAATTGCTCGGTTGTAAAGTAGTGATGTGTGGACGGGTATATAAGTGAAGGGTAGATAGGTATATAGGTTTAAGGTATGATAGTGAAAATTGGTGACAAGGCGATTTTCATGGTGGAACCATAAAAAACATAAAAACCATAAATTTCCTGGTTTTTTGCGTTTATCTCAGCCGATACGCAAAATTTCGCAAAATATTCAAAAAAAAAGTTGCAGATCTCATTGGGATACATATTTTTTTGTAATATACATTTTTTCTGTAAGTGATAGTTGACGAGAAAATTGACCCGCCGGATGCAAGAACCAGCCCGACGCTCGAAAACGCGTAAAAGTATTGTCCAATCGTCTGAAAAAAAGAAAATTTTCAAAATCGAAAAATCAATTTTTTGAAAATGTAGAATTGTAGAGGATGAGGATATGAAACTTTTTCCTCTTAGAATTTTAGTTGCTAAATTTTTATTTTTAATAATAAAAACGAAATATTGAGAAAAAGCTGCTCCCTGATTTAATTAAGTTTTAAAACTTAAATCGTTCTAACTCGGCCAGATAATATTGAAATGAGTTCATATTTGCAGGACATATTCAAAATACTCCAGCGATGCCTAGGAACCATTTACCCATATGAATCATCTATATATTTAAATTAAATGACCTTAAAATGACCTTAGAGGTCGTCATAAAAAAATGAAAACATACATATCTGGACGTAAAATCTTCCGTTCTTTCAGAATCTGCAGTCAGAAATTTGTTTTTGGTGAAATGAACGAAATTGACCTTGAACTGACCTTGACTCGATAAGTTCCAATGGACCCCGGATTCGGATTCAGAGACCAAAAAACATCAATAATACTAGTTATCTTCACAGAAATGACTTTTCTGTCGATTTTACCTTCAAATGCCCTTGACTCAGATGTGCTGGGGTCAAACGGACCACGGACTCATGCTCAGCGGGTCAAAATACATAAGAATATATGTGTCGCATATGTAGAACAGAAAAGTGTTTTTTTTTTGTGTGCCGGTGTAATTATTGAAAAATACACAAGAATGTATATAAATTGTACAACTTCTGATTTTAGAGAAGAAAAAAATTTATAACACATATATTTATTAAATAACAGTTTATTTTCTTCGACTTCCAAAAGGCGCCCACATTGGCATAACTACTTTCTGGCTTTAAGAAATCAGTTCTTAAACTTGTTCTTTACAGTACAGCAGAGAATAAGAGGTAATGTAATAAGTCACTATTTGTATCAATACGACTTGATTTTCTCGTATTGTACTCCCTGCATCTTTTGAAGTCTTTATTTTTAGCTTCTTGTGTCTTCCGTTGATTGACCGATTGGGACAACAAGGGCGTCGATTATGTTGGGACCATGAATTAAATCTTTAGGCATTGATGCAGGCATGAAGTATCAAGCAATAGTACGTACAACTTTTTTAAAAGTACTTCATCGAAGCTGGTAATTTTAGAAATCGTCTCATAGTTTTCAAAGAACTTTCTGGATATTTCCATCATTAGAAGAACCAGCACATTGCTTTGGGGTGTCTACAATTAAACCAAGTTGTTGACGATTTTCTCTTTTTATGAGGTCTTTCGTGGTATCACGAACTTCTTTGTCCTCATCTTTTCTACATGTTCAGATTTTTAAAGGCACCGGTAGCTTATGTTTAATAAGCATTTCATAAGTCTGATCTATAAATGCAAAACTTGCAATCCAAACTTGAACGCAACCTTATTTTCCTCTCTTTGCAGGACTTGCCTTAAATTATTCATCTGAATTGGTTTGGCTTGACAGATAGAACAATTCGCTGCAGATGTTATTCCAGTAAGATGTTCACATACTTTATCATCATTGATTGTTCCAATTATTTCGTACTCTGCAGAAAAAAGGGAACCATCAATTTTGACTTCGCTTTTCTTAAGTCTTTTTATTTGCTTGTCACTATTGCCAAATTCAAGCAAAAATTTTTATTTTGTCTCTTTGGCAAATTCAAACATTATCGGCATACAATTTTTTGGCGAACGAGGTCGCGGATTTTTCCAAATTAGTGGCGATGATGGATCTTTTGAGCATTCAAGACGAAGAGGAACCAAGGACATCAAAAAGAGACTTTCATCTGAATTATCAGAATCTTTGTATTAAATCCAGACGTCCCATCACCGCCATATTTCCACATCATGTTTAAATACTTTACATTTCCAGGTTTCACATCTTTCACTTTTAAAAGTCTTGCAGCTGTATGATCCAAAAGGTCTTGAAGTCGAACAGTGGCTCCTGTTTCAGTTATATTTATTGCAGTACTTGGTGGATAACCATTTCTTTTTGCATTAAAAACCTGTCTGTAAGTAGGAAGAATATCTGCATTTTTGTCTTTCACGAGTCTCCTTAAAAGTTCACACTTACTTTTTGTCAATTGTAAATCAACAAAAAGTGCTAAAGCTTCGTCATTAGGGAAAGGAATTGCATTTTTAGTTTGAACAGCTGATTCAACAATTTACAATTGATTTGCAATACCCTTTTTAACAATTTCGACCGCAGTCTTGTTGTCCAAAGTCTATAAATTAATAAAAAAATCAACTTCATCTGCCGAAATTGAGTATTTAAATGCTTCAATCCTTCTTTTCTTGGTTTTCTCATAGCATTTCCGAAACTCTTTGTTTTCCGAATATTTGACGAAGAGGCCTCTGATGGTTATGAAAATGTTGAGTCTAGCCACATTTTATTTTGCTCCAAAAACTTGTCCTCACATTTTTCTTTATCCAAGAAAAATGGTTTCCATTTTTTGGAGAATGCCGGCATAAAATAGCGTGTAAGGTTGACGCGAATAAGCTCTCGTAAATTCTCAGAAGGATTATACTTTGTAAAAAATTCAGCAGATTTTCTAGTGATTTCGAACTCGAATGTATATTGTATGAGCACATTGCTCAGATCCCTTTTGCAAACTTCGAGAGACTCCATCTTTAAAAAATGTCAAGAAACTTGAGAGTTGTACTAAATGATGTAACCTGTAAAAAAACTGCGATTGAAGAAAACCATCCTAACCTATGAACACACAGTTCGTAAGAACGACAGTGCTCTAAACAAAGCAAGAAAACCAAAATACTATAAAATAAGTATAAGAATTTAGGAAGTTGGTAAGAGTACGTGTACAAGTATTCGCAATAGTACGAAAAATACAGAAAGTTAAATCCTGAAATCACGTGAAGAGATACTAACCCAAAGTGATAGCAAACGAAAATGCATAAGGGAGCGTCCATAAACCATGTAGTCTGTTCTTCTTTTATTTGAATAAAGAGGAAAAGACAATTACCGTTAAGGGAGCGTCCATAAACCACGTAGTCTGTTTTTCTTTTGTTTATAACGTTGTATCCTTTATCACTTAACGGCAATTGTCTTTTCGTCTTTATTCAAACAAAGGAAGAACAGGCTACGTGGTTTATGGACGCTCCCTAAGTGATAAAGGATACAACGTTATAAACAAAAGAAAAACAGGCTACGTGGTTTTTGCATGCTCCCTAAGGGTGAAAGCGAAAAGACGGGAATGCATAACAACTGAGTATCGATGTGAAGTTCGTGTCTGTGGTGCCGATATTCATTTGTTTCTGGATGTATATATATCGAGAATTCAGAACAACTGAGTACCGACTTGAAGTTAGTGCTTCTAGTGCCGATATTCATTTTTTCGTGATGTAATTGTATCACATGCAGTTTCGAGAATATCAGTAAAACAGAAAGTGTTTTTCTTAGAATTAGTTTGATTGCATAATAATATCCCCACCTGTGAAATACTTGTAAAAATCTTATATTATATTCCGTGCATTGCTACGTCAATTAAATTGTTAATAAAAATAAAAATAGTGGATCGTTAGCCAACCATAAAAAAAGTTAAAAAATGTTTTATTAACAGTGGCGATTATTTGAATTTTGACTTAAATTGAAAACAAGAAAAAAAAATTTTAACTTCTATAGTTTATGGCAGCTAATATTTCAATTTTATTTTCGGATTCTGATAAGGTTTACCTTTCTCCTTTGAAACTCGTAGAAAAATAGAGTTGCTTTGATGTGTTTTTCGCGCGAGGAGCACCTTTTCTAAAATTTTGACGATGACAAAAAATCCGATTTTTACTTCTAAAAAAAGTGGGAATTCGCCTTTCAGCTATTGTGTTGCTGAATCAATACAAAAAATTAAGTTTCGAGAAAATGGAGGGGATGATTTTTTCGCTCGAAGCGCACGGTTTGGACGTGATTAAAGGGAGCTTTGGATGATGATAAAAAAAGCGGAAATGCTTAAATACGTTAGCGAGTACATACCGCACAGTTTGTGCGATTTGATGAATTTATGTATTGAGATGGGAGGAGTCCCAGACACAGGCCATTATCGTACCAATATATAAAGGAAAGGGAGATAAAAGCAACTGCAGTAATTACAGAGGTATCAGATTGAGTACCGTAAGTAAAATATATTCAAAAACACTTATTCTCAGGGTAATGAAAATAACAGAAAAAAATATATGGGAAGTCCAAAGTGAATTTATGTCAAGAAGATCATGTACGGATCAAATATTTAGCTGAAGACAGATCACAAAAAAAAGTTTGAGAGTAAGGAAAAGTTTTCTGTGCAATTATTGACCTAGAAAAAGCGTTATGTAGTACGGAGTCAATGTACGGCTTATAAAAGCAATAAAAACAATATAATCTGGTAGGAAAGCGAGTATAAGGGTTAATGGGAAACTGAGTAACTGGTTCGATATTATGCGAGATATTAGACAAGGATGCTTTATGTCCTCATGGATATTTATTATATTCATGGACAAGTGTCTAAGAATGGTCCTCTTCGACGAAGAAGGTGTGAAATCTGGAGACAGTGGCGGTACGAGGTGCGATCAGCTAACACCTCCACAACGGAATATCAATATTTCTTTTATGCCAGAATTTTGGGCGGTAATGCCGATTTTTGGGCTCTTGTATTTTTCTCAAACATCAACATTTTGGCTGGAGGTGCTGACTGCCCGAGCAGCTAGCACCTCCAGTAGATAAAAACCTTAAAAACTTTAAATTTAATTATTCCAGAATTTCGGGCTATTTTCGGGCTTTTTATATACCAAAAAACCAATTTCGAAAAAGAAACCCTATCATTGAAAACCAACCCTCAATTTTGAAAAATAATTTGTGGGCAAAACAAAATACTCCAGAATTTCAGGTTATTTTCGGGCTCTTGAGACACCCAAAAACAAATTGCGAAAAAGCAACCCCTGTCACTGACAACAAACGCCGAGCAGAACTGAAAACAAATTTCTCATTTTCGAATTTCCTCTTTCTATAATTCGCAGGGCATAAGTATTTTCAGGTCCAAAAAAAACTGAGGTATTTTAGGAAATATGAGAGATTTGGAAATTTGGCATAAGACAATCTTGTTTTCTTCGCCGAGGAGAACTCAGCACAAATGTCTCATTTTGTCCAAAAATAATTTTTCAAAATTGCGTGGTGGTTGTCACTGATTGGGCTTGATTTTGGGAAATTAATTGTTGGGTATTTCGACAGCCCAAAAATCGGCATTACCGCCAAAATAAGCCCGAAAATGGCCCAAAATTATGAAGTATTTTTGTTGTCCAAAAAGAATTTTTCAAAATTGACGATTGATTGTCAATGATAGGAGTTGTTTTTTCGAAACTGATTTTTTGGTATTTCGATAGCCCGAAAATAGCCCGAAATTCTGGTATGCTTAGATAAAAATTTTTTGAGGTTTTTACCTACTGAAGGTGATAGCTGCTCGGGCAGTCAGTACCTCCACCAAAAATGTTCTTTTTTGGGAAAAATACAAGAGCCCAAAAAACAGCATTACCGCCCAAGATTAGCCCGAAATTCTGGAGTGGTTTGTTTTCTCCAAAAATTATTTTTCAAAATTGAGGCTTGGTTGTCAGTGACAGGAGTTGTTTTTTCGAAAATCGTTTTTGGGTATTTCAAGAGCCCGAAAATAGCCCGAAATTCTGGAGTTGTTAGTTTTGTCAAAAAATAATTTTTAAAAATTAAGGGGCAGTTGTCAGTAATAGGGGTTCATTTTGGGAAATTCATTTTTGCGTATTTAAAGAGCCCGAAAATAGACTAAAATTCTGGAGTAGTTTGTTTTGTCCAAAAATCATTTTTCAAAATTGAGGGTTGGTTTTTATGGACAGAGGTTTCTTTTTCGAAATTTGTTTTTGGGTATTTTAAGAGCCCGAAATTCTGGAGTAGTTCGTTTTGTCCAAAAATTATTTTTCAAAATTGAGGGTTGGTCGTCAGTGACACGGGTTGTTTTTTCGAAATTTTTTTTTGTGTGTTTGAAGAGCCCGAAATTCGAGAGTATTTTATTTTGTCCGAAAATTATTTTTGAAAATTCAAGTTTGGTGTCAGTGACAGGGGTTGTTTTTTCGAAATTTGTTTTTGGGTATTTTAGGAGCCCGAAATTCTGGAGTAGTTTGTTTTGTTAAAGAATTATTTTTCAAAATTGAGGGTTGGTTTTCAATGACAGGGGATGTTTTTTCGAAATTGGTTTTTTGGTATCTCAAAAGCCCGAGAATAGCCCGAAATTATGGAGTAGTTTGTTTTGTCCAAAAGTTATTTTTCAACCTTGAGGGTTGGTTGTCAATGATAGGGGATGTTTTTTTTTGAAATTGTTTTTTTGGTATCTCAAGAGCCCGAGAACAGCTGGAAATTCTGGAGTAATTTGTTTTCTCCAAAAATTATTTTTCGAAATTGAGGGTTGGTTGTCAGTGACAGGGGTTGTTTTTTCGAAATATGTTTTTGGGTATTTCAAGAGCCCGAAATTCTAGAGTAGTTTATTTTATCCAAAAATTATTTTTCAAAATTCAGGGTTGGTGTCAGTGACCGGGTTTTTTTTTCTTCGAAATTAGTTTTTGGGTATTTTAGGAGCCCGAAATTCTGAAGTAGTTTGTTTCGTCCAAAAATTATTTTTCAAAATTGAGGGTTGGTTTTCAATGACAGGGTTTTTTTTTCGAAATTGGTTTTTTGGTATCTCAAGAGCCCGAAAATAGGCCGAAATTTTGGTATGATTAGATTAAAAATTTTTTTTAGGTTTTTATCTACTGGAGGTTCCAGCTGTTCGGGCAGTCAGCATTTCCACCCAAAATTTTGTTTTTTGAGAAAAATACAAGAGCCCAAAAATCGGCATTACCTCCCAAAATTAGCCCGAAATTCTGGCATAAAAGAAATATTGATATTCCGTTGTGGAGGTGCTAGCTGATCAGACCTGGGGTACGTCGGTTACCTTTCGCAGATGATAATGTTGTTATGGCAGAGTTAATCGAAGATTTGCAAAGAATGCTAATCAAACTGAATATAAGCATGAAGAACATGGGCCCCAAAATCAACAGTAAAAATATATCATTTCTTCTCCCAGTCATTTATTCATTCTTTTATTTAACTTTTTTGCAGGAGGATGTCAACGTAAATATTTTCAAAGATTTTATACTAGATTCCAAAGATTTAAAACCTTTTCAAAGATTTGAAACGATTTTAAAAGGGTTTCAACACATTTTAGAAGATTGCACATAATTCAATTATTTCAACGTATACAAAAGATTTCACAAAGAAAAATTTACAAAAGATTTCACAAAAATTTCAAAACCTTTCACAATTATATTGAAGACTTTAAGGATTTTAAAGATTTAAAAACGGCGTATACTACATCAAAAAGATTCCTCAAAAACCAAGGAAAAAGACTGAATTTAGGTATTTTTATCATAGCTTTTTCAGTTTAAGAGACAAGTTTTGAAATACCTATCAGTTATTTATTCACGTTATCAAAATTGAATTGAAGACATTTCAACGAACTCTGTATACAGGTATGATCAGTATTTCCGCCATAGATATCGGAAATTTTATTTATAATTATGTAATATTTAATTAATAATAATTATTATTCACTAATATTTTTATTAATTAATGGTTAATCAACTTTATTTATTTTTTTATTTTAAATGATTCCAAATTTTGTCTGAAAGATTTTAAATATTTTATGTTAATAAAAAATGTTTAAAAGATACCACAAAGATTTCAATTATTTCAATGATTTCATAAAATTGAAGAATATTTCAGAAAGATTTCACATATATTTCAATAAATTAATTAGAATTGCTGAAGATTTCAGAGATGGCATAAGTTTCGTACATTAAGTTAATCAAAATGCATGTCTTCCGAACGCATCATCTTCTATGTATGAATTGTTAAACGTATTAATAGTATTTTCATCATTCTTGTTTGAATTTATCTTTCTCAATCTTTCTCTTCTCGCATGTTCTGTGATTTCGTATCAAATACGAATAAAATAATTTGCATCATATTTTAAGCGTTTAATTACTGTTCAAATTAATAATAAAATTCTTTCATAAATCTACATGCTATTTTCCATCTTTTATTTCAACCTCATTCTGAGTTTTCAAATATTTCCTTCTTGTCTTCCAAAGCAGATTTTTTTCATTTGGGAAGTAAAGATTAATAACATCAATATTTTGTAATAGGGGTTATAATTTCAAAAACATAATTGAATAAGATTAGTCTTTATTGACTGAATATATCAGACAGAAATATTTGCAAATATACATTTATGAAAAAAAAATTATATGAACAAACACAAATAAAAATGTTAATAATTCACTATATATAAAATAAACAATTGTTAGATAGTACACTTGAGGAATAGATGCACGATGAGCATTTCAGATTCTGAAGATACCACGAATGTTTCTGTTGGGATGCATAACTTGAGGGCCTTACTTCAACCACGGAACGGATTATCGGCCTTTTCCAGACCTTTCCAGACTCTAGATCTCTAGTTTCCACATATTGGGAACCGCAGAACTGCGATATGCCATCTGGGGGCGAAAAATATTACTAGTCAAAGTGGGTCGGCTTCAAATTACACTTGCTAACTGTATTGAAAATATTCAAACGAAATAATTAAAATCGCTGTGATTGAGAAAGTGTCATCAAAGAAAACGCGTTTTAGTTTAAAAGTGGATACCACAGGAATAAAATTCAGTCACTGGTCGGTTGCAAAGAATTAAAATCAATGAAAAATTCAGTTAACCATTTAGAGAACATTAATTTGCGATAATCGTGTTTCTATTATTCGATTTGTTATGAAAGTGCAACCTAACCTAAAAGTTACGAATTCTTTCTTAAAAAAAAAACAACTATTTTCCACAAGGAGATGAAGTATTAATTCTTTACGGATAGTCTTACAGTTTATATAATTTTGTTATTTCCCACTCCCATGTTTACATATGACATATTCAGTCAAATTACATGCACAATTGAAATAAGACTGCAACAACGTGTTTGCACCTTTTCATAAATCCAGCTACCACATCTTCTACGATACCGTGGAACCTTATTTGTCCTCATATTTTATGAGGTTTATCCCTCAAACTCGAAGATTGCATACAAAATGCAATTATATTTTAATACAAGTTTCGTCTTTCGGCTCCTTTACTACAAAATATGACATGTCCAGCATGCAAAACTGTTTTTCCTGTAACAAAATTTCTGCAGGAAGGTTTAGATGCCGTGAATTGACAAATTTTAAAGATACTTAGTTTCATTTTTCCTTTGAAATTCATAATATCCCAGTCTCACCTGTCAGACGTCCACAAACGACCCATTTACGGCTGCCATCTTGTTCATGTGAGGTCAAGATTTCGGATCCCAATTACGTGTTCGACTTTTCGAAGTGAAGTCTCCTGTCCATTGTCGATTATTTTGTTTCGCCCTTCCACCATGCTGCTGTTTTCTAGTTGTCATTTCAAAGTGTCGCTTATCGCAATTTGCAATGTTTGCAGTTTCCTAAGTAAAAATTAATGTGTATACCCTTGTTTACCGTTCATCGAATTAATTAATATTAACGATTCTGAATAAAATTTACGAAAGATTAATATTTTTCTTATGGGAAGTCCGTGCTAAACTTAATGATTTGACTTGGAATTGCTCATTTCACAAATTGCCTGGGCATTGTAAGTAATGTCAGACCAAACTAAGGTAATGATTCTTTTTTTTCACGGAAGTGAATGATGGGGGAGAGAAAGGAACACTCACCTGTGGCTGATTGACGCGTAGATTCATAATAACTTGCGGCAGCTGTTGTGTGTCCTGTTGTATCGGAGGTGACTGAAGTTGCCGTAAGACTTCGTGGCCAGCTTCTGTCTCATCTGAGTTGTCTCTCTCTTATGCCTCGTTTGAGTCGTCTCTGTCGGCTGCGTCTCTCCCTTGTGCCTCATTCGAGCCTTCTCTATCGCAATTTCTCTTTTGTGCCTGATTTGAGTCGTCTCTCCCGTGTGCCGCATCTGAGTCGTCTGCATCGTCGAGGTTCATAAGGGGCTGTGTGAATGGACATTCTCTTGAGTTTTTGGAATTCGATACCACTGGTCTCCAGGAAAAAAAATATTATTTATTATTATTATTACAAATAAATATAAAGTAATGAAATACTTACAGAAGAAGCTTAGTAGCTTTTGTTATTTCGTTCCGTTTTTCGTGATAAAACGAGTCTTGATTTTCCTCTATGTAGCGTATTATCTCTTCATATTTGTGATTGCTAACACGGTACAACAGCTTGATTTAACGTATGAATGTATGCCTTTTATCATCCGATCATCGATTTGCTCCAGTAAACATGCATATATCCATTTATCAGAATTATTTTAACTATGCCTACTTTCGAATATATACATGCAATTAGCGCCACACTGGGCGCTAATCTGTAGAGCTGAATTTTGAGGAATCCTGGGATTCCCCACGTGAAGATGTAGTCTCCCAGGGTTCGGCACTCTGCCACGCTTCTTTTGTCGCGAGTGTCTAATACATCAACTAAAACTTCTTCACAGGGATGTACGTTGTTCAAGTCGACATATTCTCCGTGTTGCCACGAGACATGTTTCCTCAAATTAGACGGCAAAGAGGAACGAACGATAAATAATGTCGGTTAACATGGGTATACGGTAAACAATAATTGAAGCTTCCAGATAAAATTACATTGAAAAAAGGATTTTTTCAAAAACCCAGATGGCAAAGAATAACCGAAAATAAGGGTATACACATTAATTTTGACTCAGCAAACTACAGACATTACTCACTACGTGAAGCAACACTTCGAATTGACAACTAGAAAACAGCAGCATGGTGGAAGGGCAAAAAAAAACTCACATAGACAAGAGAGGTTTCCCTTCGAAAAGTCGAACACGTAATTAGGTATTTTCACTTCAACCGACAGCTAACTTCTCTTCGTTGAGTGCTGAGGGGAAAATTATGGACCAAATGCATGGGACAAACCCTTATCTTTATAATATCTTCGTAGTGAATAATAACTATATACATTTTATTATTTCATTAAATAGTTCTTGAACAATAAAAACTATTTTTTAAATACACTCATATAGAAAAACATCATGTGCGTCCTAAACTACGACCAAATACAGATTTATGTGTAAACATCTTCAATGAACGTTAACTGAAACTGAAATCTTACATAAAGCAAATAATAACTCACGTACATGTAGGAGTATAAAAATTTATTTTCTCTTACATGTAATGCCGCGTAAAAGTTTCCCGGCATTGTAAGACATTGTAAGCTATCTATACAGAAAAAGAAAGAAAATAAAAAGTGATTTTTTCTCTCTCGAGATTCAGATTAAATACTAGTTTTTGAAAAATTTAAGAAGTTTTTGAAATTTTTTGTTTAGAAAATATTTTTTGCAAAACTACGTCTTATTACAAATCATTAAAAAATATAACTTATATATCATTCAAATCACCAAAGTTATAAAAGTTCAAGACCAAAAGGAACAAAATGTTCAAATTTTCAATCTACTAAGTTTTTTGACTTTTTCAAAAATTAATTTAGGGGTTTTCTTTTAACAACATAAAGAACAACATAAAGATTCTTTAGATGATTTGACATGGAATTCCTCTAAACTGACAGAATATCATTTTTAATAACTATAGTACTTCGGCTTGTGTGATTTTGTTTTAAAATTTGGTAAAATAACTAATAAAAATTTCAGTGACAATGATTTTTCGTTTTATCAATTCACAAACAAGAATTTATCATATTATTTACAAAAATTCAACACATTCTCATTTAAACAAGCGAGCGCAAAGTTGCACTTTCACCGTTTGAGATTTGATCTGCGACATCTATCATAAGGACGCGTACTAGGGGAGCGGCGTCGAATGCGGCGCACATAAAGGAAATGCACAATTAAAATTCAAATATAAAGTAAACTATTGTAATAAAATATATTTTTTTTAAGCAAATATCTCACCAATGCACTATGCATGGAGATAATTTAACTGAAGTTCATTAAAACAGTTAATTAAATGTGTTTTCCAAAAAGTGCATCTGCGCAAGTTGTCCTACCTTGTTTGATAATGTGGCGCGTTTCGATTTCAATTCATAATTATTCAATAAAAATCGAATTATGAAGGAAAATTACAAAAATTTAATAAAAATAAGATAAATATATTCACGTTCAACATTATTGACCTATTTGAGGGATTATGTCTGCTGAAATTTCAAGAAAAATTGTTTTTCTTTTTAACAGTGCAGAATGTCTCACAATAATTTGAGGGTTGTCTTCTGAAACGTCATGAAAGAAATTTTTTGATTACAGTGCAGAATGACTCACCAATTTGAAAAATGACATAATGAAGGATATATTTAAATAACTATCAATGAGGAAACCGTCCATTGACCATATTCAGTCTTTCTTTTATAAACTCAGATCTAGAACAATACAGGTTAGGAGTGCTACACATTTTTTATTTTAAGATAAGCTTACAGACGTTTTATAAACAATAAATCAAAATTATATTAACAATAAGTACATTTTAACAGAGATTGCGTAATTGGGGAAAAAATTATTTTTACCACTCAATGTTTGAAGAAGTCCACTTACACAAATAATGTCTATTAAATTGTCAACAAAAAATATGACTTTTCCACAATGTATTACAAATTTGAACCAAAAGCAATGAATTCTAAACACAAAAGAGAATAGTATAGACTATTGAAATAAAAAGAATACACTTAAACAAAAATACCTTTTTTACTATACTGATGATTTTCAATCCAGAAGGACTTTTTCATCCAAAAAGATAAATGTTCAACTATGAACTAAATAGAAGAAATTTTAACCAAAAGAGATGAATTCTGAAACCAAAATACAATGGTGGAATTTCCAAATAAAAAAAATAAACTTAAAACCCCAAAAAAAATTTGAACAAATTAATTAAATTTTCAATTAAATAGTAGAATTTTTAAAGAAAAAAGTTGAATTCTGAAAAGTGAATATAATAGTAGCCTATTCAATGAAATATAAATAACTTTCAACAATTAAAGATGAATAAAATTGGCAACAAAAAAAGTGACTTTTCCACCAAATCGTAGTGAACTTTTAACCAAAAGTGACGAATCCTGCACAAAAAATATAGCAGTAAACTTTTCAAATAATAAGAATAAAATTTCAACCAAAAAAGATAGATTTCCAATAAAATAATTTAAATTTTAACCAAATAGTAGACCTTCTAACCGAAACAGATAAACTCTGGACCAAAAATATAATAGTAGATTATTCAATTAAATATAATTAACTTTCACCCATAAAAGATGAATAAAATTATTTTTAACAAGAAAATCACTTTTTCAACAAATAGTAGAACTTTTAACTAAAAGAGACGAATTCTGCACCGAAAATATATTAGTAGAATAAAAGCAATAAACTTTCAACAACAACAACAAAATACATTTTGAATAAAATATTTAATTTTTACACAAATAGCTGAATTTTCTACCAAAGTGTTAAATTTTCAAGCAACCAAGAAAAATTATCGATAAAAGAGTGTAATCCTCAACCTGAGAATATTAATGATAATTAATAGTAGAATAAAAACAATAAACTTAAAATAAAAAATACATTTTAAATAAAATATTTAATTTTTAAAAGAATAGCTGAATTTTCTATCAAAGTATTAAATTTTCAAGCCACCAAGAAAAATTATCGATAAAAGAGTGGAATCCACAACATAAGAATATTAATTTTCAACAAAAAATGTGATATTCAACGAAATAATTGAATTTTTAACCCAAAAAGAGGAATTTTTAACAAAATAGTTTAATTTTTAACCAAAATGGTTGAGTGTCCAGCCAAAAAACAGAATTTCCTACAAAACGATTGAATTTTTATTTTCAACATATGAATTTTCACCAAAAAGTTAAGTTTCAACCAAATAAATAGTTCAATTTTTAAACAAAACCAAAAAACTTATTTTGAACAAGATAGTTGAATTTTCAATCAAAAAGTTCAATTTTCAACAAACCTTTTAACCAAAAATATCATTTCAGACTTTCAAACCCGAAAAGAAAAATGTAAAAAGATCATTCAACACAAGCTTAAAATTCTTAAATATACAGTGTAAAAGGAAAATCAATAAAAAATATTAACTTTAAAATCATAAATACCAAATGATCTTCGACATTTCACTATATTATTGATAGCTTGCAAAAGTAAAAAAGAATCTGAAAAATTAACAATTTTCAAACAAACTCCCAGCTATTTTCCGGCTTTCCCCCGGTGCTCAAAATACAATGCTAATTCGTTAGAGAACTAGCTAGGCCCTAACTATTTTTTCTTATCAGCGCCCGATCAGAAATAGGGAAAACTGTCCAGGGCCCTCCCAAATACCGATCGCAATATCAACACGGGTTATTTAAACACTACAAGCACAGAGCCTTCTAGATACCGATGTAACGGTGAACATTACACTTGAAGCGGAAGTAACAAATCCTAATTCAGCTTGGGAGTGCGTAAGTAAAGAGAGTACGTAGACGTAGATAGAATTCGACTGATGCACAAATCACAAATGGATAGGAGCTATGCATCACGAATGAGTCGCTATTGATGGCTGTCTCCTGACATTGACTGACATACTCACTCAATACCATCGTTCTTCCTGGCTGTTCTGTACTTCACTTTTATACATATATACATGAGCCTATATATATATACATGTGTTTGTGTGTGTGTATTTTTCTATATATACATATATGGACATATCTGAAGGGGTGGTTGAGGGGGGAAACGATATTATCCGTGATGGATGTCCTATCCGTCAGAATGTCGAACCGTATTCGCAGTGGTGCATATAAGCTTGCCATCTGAACATACTACATGCATATAGCAATTTCGAATACACATTTTGAAAACCGCATTCACAATACCAACGAGCACTTACGACTGATTAATAGGGGAGGAAAGAAGAAAGGTTGGCTTATCTCATTTTCGATCATGTTGAGTTGAGTCTGTTTCTGGTATTCATATAAGAGATGATTCATATAGATAGTTCGTATACTAAGAGATGGATTTTCAATTCGATCAACACAGAAAAAACTGGGGTTTCCTTTAGAAACAATTCTTGGTTCCTAAGGATCTGCAACAGAAAGGAAGTCTTGTTGAAAAGGAACCCAGAGCGATGAATTTGTTCCGAAGGAAACTCCAGTTGGACTTCCAAAGTAATACAATTTTAATAGAGATGTTTTCTCAAGAAGCTATTTTTCGCTTTGTCCAGTTTGACCTTTATCTAGTTAATAACGGATTGCAAGCGGATGGATCGTGAATGCACCTTCATCTTGTTCTCTTCAAGTGTCTCCAAAGGAACCCTTTTGGGTCTCTACAGGTTCCAATGGGAGTTATAGTTCTAAAAGATTATCTGAACCACCAGTTTTTTCTGTGAAGTCATTTAGAAGTTTATAAATAATTTCTAGGGTTTCGTATCCCCAGGAAAAAACTCTGATACCGTCAGTCGAGTGGCCGTCTGTCCATCGTACTTTTTCCCCGGAAGGGGAATAGAGTGAGTCCCTAGCCGACTTTACCCCGTACAAGAGCCGACCTCATCCCGCACCATAGCTTACGTTACCTGAATCACTTTACCTGAATCACTATACCTGAATCACTTTACCTGAATCACTTTACCTGAATCACTTTACCTTAATAGACCGTTTTTTGTAGATTGGTAAGAGGGAGAAAAGGAGGGGAGGGATGTTCAGTGGAATTAATGTTACGAACTGCTTTGTTAAAAATTTATTTTTTTCCGAAGATTAATTCTCTTCGTCGAAAAATGAACAATTTCGTTAAAAACTCGTTTCATTTCTGTTTGAAAATTAATTTTTTGAACTGAAAATTATGCATTAAATTTTAAGTTAACAATTCACCTTCTCAAATTAAAAAATTCAACTATTTGGTTTGAAATGTATGTATTCTGTTCAAATTGTATTTTTGTATAGTCAATAATGCTTCTTGGTTAAAAAATCATCTATTTGGTTGAAAATTCTACTATTACATTTTTGGTTCGGAATTCATCGAAAAATTAAATTATTTTTTTGAAAACTGCAACTATTTGGTAAAAAAGTCATCTTTTTATGAAAAATCCAACTAATTGGTTGAAATTCGTATTGCTTTGTTAAAAATTCATTTTTTGTTTGTTAAAGATTCATCTCCTTGGTTAAAAAATGAACTATTTTGTTGAAAACTAGTTACATTTCTGTTTAAAAATTAATTTTTTGAACTTAAAATTTATTCATTCCATTTTTGTTTGTAAATGCATAATTTTCAATTAAAAATTCAACTATTTGATTAGAACTTCGTGTATTTTGTTGAAAGACGTATTTTTTTAATAGTAAATTAATATTTTGGGTTAAAAAATCCTCTCTTTAATTTAAAATGCAACTATTCATTTGAATGTTGAACTCTTTTGTTGAAAATCCTTTCTTTGTTGAAGATTTATAAATTCAGTTGAAAATGCAAATATTTGTTTGAATGTTAAATTTTGTTGTTAAAAATCCATTTTTTTGTTTGTTGAAGATTCATCATTTTAGTGTAAGATTCATCTCTCTGTTTGGAAATTTAACTATTTCGTAGAATTTTTTTTTAATTACTTTTTTTAAATTGAAAATGTAGCTCTACGATTTTTGGTTGGAAATTGATATTTTAATTTAGAAATTGATCTTTACTAGTTGAAGATTCAACTAGTTGGTTGAAAATTCACGTATTTCTCTGAAAATTCCTTTTTCTGGGTAGAAAATTAATCTTTTTGGATAGAAATTCATCCTTTTTGTTGAGGATTCAAATATTTGGTTAAAAATTCGTCTTTTTTGGTTTAATGAAAATGGTTGCAAATTTTTTTATCAATTTATTTTTAAACTGATAATTGATCGATTCCACTTTTGATTGAAAACTATTTTTTTTAGTTAAAAATGCAACTATTGGTTTGAAATATAGTCTTTCTTGATTGAAAATTAACTTTCTTGATAGAAATTGATCTTTTCCAGCTTAAAAGTCAATCGTTTTCTAAAATATTAGTTTTTTTAGCTTACAAACTTAACTCTTTTGTTGAAAATGTGTCTTCTTGTGTAGAAAATGAATCTTCTTTGTCGAAAATTAATCTATTTGGTTGAAGATTCAACTATTTTGTTAGAAATTAGTTTTTTTTTTCGTTGAATTCAACTGATTGCAATTCGTTGTTTTCTTTTTGCTGAGAAGCTTCTTTGCGAAAAATAAATTCTATTGCTTGAAAATTCAGCTATTTGATTAAAAATTCAACTATCTTCTTGAAAATTTAATTCTTTTCTTGAAAATTCGTTCTTTTGAATTGAAAATGCATCTTTAACGATACAAAGGTCATATTTATTGGTTGAACATTTATTTTTTGGATAAAAAAGAACATTTTAGTAGGAAACTCAACTTTTTGCTCGACTGTTTGGGTTGAAAATTCAACTGTCTTCTAAATAATATTCGTCTTTTCGTATTGAAAATTCATTTCTTCTGGTAGAAAGTTCATCTTTCTTGGTTAAAAATGAACACTTTTGTTAAAAGTTAATCTTTTGAAAATGCAACTGTCTACTAAATAATTCGACTGTTTGGTTAAGAATAAATTTTTTGGTTGATAATTCGTCTTTTTGGGTCGAAAATTCATAAATTTCGGTGGAAAATCTTTTTTGGGAAAAATTTAGCTATTTTGTTGAAAATGCAATATATTCTGAGTTTAAATCTTAGGATTTCAAAAGCTTTCACATTGAATTTAATATGGTTCACAATTTTTGTGAAGAATCTCCCTATATCCCTTGTTTTAATAGCACTTTGGGCTGTGAAGTCTGATATTTTAATAATTTTAATTAATCTTTATTCATTACTGAAGGTAACCACACGGGGATCAAAAATAGCCTAAAATTAGTAACGTATTTTATAAATTCTGTTTCTTCTTCTTCTTCTTCCCCTTCCCCCCTTGTCATCCTACTTCTCCACCACTCCTTCTGCTCCCTCCCCGCTTTTTTCTCCTCCTCGTCTTCTTCCTCCTCCTCATCCTCCTCCTTCTCCTCCTCCACCTCTGTGTTTGCATATTCGCACCTACGTTTTCAGGTTTAGCTTATGATAAATTTGAAGTCTCTTTCTCAGCGCATGAGAGTTTCTTTTACGCAGGGTTGTCTCTCCTGTACTGTTCTTCTTCCCCTCATTCTCCCTCTTCTCCTTCTTCTCCTTCTTCTCCTTCTTCTCCTCTACTTCTACTTTTTCTTCTATCCTCATTTTCCACCTCCTCCTTCTCCGCACTTATGTTTTCAGGATCAGCCTATGACGAATTGTAGGTCTTTTTAGCAGCGCATAAGAGGGTCTTTTGCAGACGCTCATCTCTCTCGTACGCCTCTCCTTCTCCGCCTTTTCTCCCCTTTCTCAACCTTCTCCTTCTTCTCCGCCTTTTCCTCCTTCTTCGTCTTTACCTCCTCGTGCTTCTTCTTCTCCCACTTATCCTCGTTCTCGTCTTTCTTCCTTTTCTTCTTTTTCTTCTTGTCCTCTTCCTCCTTCACCGTGTTTGCTTATTCGCACTTACGATTCCAGGTTTAGCTTACGATGAATTGTAAGTCTCTTTTGCAGCGCGTTTATCTCTACCGTACTGTTCTTCTTCTCCTCCTTCTCCCTCTTCTCCTCCTCCACTCCTACTTTTTCTCCTCTCCTCATTTTCCTCCTCCTCCTCCCTCTCCGACTTCTTCTTCTCGTCCTTTCTCTTCTTTCTTCTTTTCCTCCTCCTCCTTCGTGTATGCTTATTCACATATACGTTTTCAGGTTTAGCCTATGACGAATTATGAGCAATACAATAATCATCACTTAACGTTTCTGCAATTTCTTATTTCATTCAACGATGTAATTCTAAGTAGCCCAGACTTTTTCTGTATTCCTTCTGAAATTAAAAATGAATTTAATAGAAGTCGATTAACGTTCATTGCGAGAAGAACGTTCGAGAACTTGAGGCATGTCGCGGAATTTTTATCGATAGAGAAGAAACGAGAGCATACTTGAGAGAACTAATAAACGAGCTATAGGAAATAATGCGAAAGTAATAACTATCAATAACCGACGTCGATAGAACCACTGCTCGGTATGCAACAATGCACGGATAAAGAGAATGAAATTATTGAACCGAGGAAATTGTTCTGTTCTGTTCGGTTCTGTGGACTCTGTACTGTCGGCGAAGGAAACACACTATCGAGCGAATATTACATTACTGACTACTCAACTATTGCACACGGAAAAGCCTCTTTAACTCATTCTGCAAAGTGTAAGAAAGAAGTTCATGTGCGCACTGAAATGAAAAACAAGTCTAATGGGCTTTTTATTGTATACTAAAGCTGTCGCTACATTCGTGGTCATGAATCTTCAGGAGCACTGAAAAGTTATTCAATAACTTTATCACATTTTTAAATGAAAATACCTAGAAAGTAGAGAGTTAGGGGTAAATGAATTCTACTTTGTAGAATTGCTTTGAAAATTCATAATAGGTTACTTAATTACAGGTGCTAATATATTTTATATAACAGGGTTTCTACAAAACCTTCATTATGAAATTCCCTGACCGTTATAAATTTTTCTTTCGGGTATTCAACTCCAAAAATTAAATTTTCAACAAAAACTGAAATAATAAAATTCTCTGTAAAAAACTTAATTTTCAACCAAAAAGAAAAAGGAATTTTGAAAAACATAGATAAATTATTTACCAAAGAGTTGACTCAAAGAAGAGTTTATTTAAAAAAGATGATTTTTTAGGAAAATAGTTGAATTTTCAATTTAACCAGATTAATGTTTAACCGAATTATGAAATTCCCTGACCGTTATAAATTTTTCTTTCTGGTATTTAACTCAAAAAATTAAATTTTCAACAAAAACTGAAATAATAAAATTCTCAGTAAAAAATCAATTTTCAACCAAAAAGAAAAAGGAATTTTGAACAACATAGATACATTTTTAACCAAAAAGTAAACTTAAAAAGAGCTTACTTCAAAAATATGAATTTTTAAGAAAATAGTTGAAGTCTGAATTAAACCAGATTAATGTTTAAGCGAACAGTAGCATTTTTAACAAAAAAACATTGAATTTTTGTTAAAAAATATTTTTCAGTTCATAAAGAAAAAAATTACATAAAAAATCTTGAATTTTTAAGTTAAAAAGACAAACTTTCTATAAAACAGATCTGTTTTCTAACCAAAGATATACATTTTCAACAAAAAAGTCAATTTTCGAAAAAAAGATCATTTTAAACAAAATTGTTGAATTTGAAAGACAAATAAATGAATTCTCTTCGAAAAAGTTGAACTTTCAACACAAAAATATACATTTTCAGCCCAGAACAGATGCATTTTCGATAAAAATAAAATAGTTACATTTGGAGGGTAAAAAATTAATTTGTAAACAAAAAAAAACCCAAGTTAAAAAGAAAGTAGTCAAAGTTTCAATAAGAAAGAAATCATTTTTTAACAAAATAGTTGCATGTTACATGGAATAAAAACAAATTTTCAACCTAATATTTAAACTTCCAACCAAAGAAATGAATTTTCAACCAACAAGATAAATTTTTCAGAAAGAAGATCAATATTCTACCACAAAAGACATTTTTTAATGAAATACATGAATTTCCAACCAAATAGTTGAATTTTCAACCACACATGGGGTAGTTAAATTTTCATTAGAAAAATTAGCGACGAATAGACAAATTTTTATAAAAAAAGTTCCACTTTTAACCAAATATTTGAATTTTCAACAAAAAATATCAATTTTCAACAAAAAAGTAAATTTTCGACCGACTGGTTGAATTTTTTTTCACAAAATAGTTGAATTCGTACAAAACAGTTGCATTTTTCGTAAAAAGAATGACTTTCTAAGAAAAGTGTCTAATTTCCAAAAAATCTCCCGAAGCCGACAAGGTGAAATTTTCTACAAAACGGTTCAATTTTCAACTGAAACGTTGAATCTTCAACCAAATCAAAGTAAATTTTTAACAAAGTACTTGAAATTTCAACCAGGTAGTTGAAAGATGAATTTTCCATCCAAAAGGACGAATTTTTAACAAAAAAGATCATTTTCAACAAAATTGTTAAACTTTGAAGAAAAAAAGGCGAATTATCTACAAAGCAGTTGAATTTTCAAACCAAAAATATAAATCTTTAACAAAAAAGTTAATTTTCTACAAAATAGTTACATGTTCTTTAGAATAGCTCAATTTTTATAAAAATTAGTTTCATTTCGAACAAAATCTTTGAATTTTCAACCAAAACTACAAATTTTCAACAAAAAAGTTAATTTTCAACAGATAAGTTAATTTTCAACAAAAAAGTTAATTTTCAACAAAACAGTTGAATCCTGAACCAAACCAGATTATTTTAAACCAAACAGTGGGATTTTCAACCAAAAATAGTATTTTTTAATCAAGAAGATTAATTTTCTGAAAATGGAATACTTAAATTTTAAACCAGAAGCATGAATTTTCAGCCACAAAATTTCAACAAAATAAATTAATTTTCAACCCAATGATAGAATATTTAACTAAAACGAAATCAATTCCGAACCAAAAATATAATAGTAGTCTTTTCAACCAAAAATAGATTAATTTTTTCAATTGTTTCTATCAATTCAGTTCACACTTAAGCAAAAAAAAACGATAAAAAGGGGGAAAGGGGAAGTTTCTTGAAAACGTGGGGAGATAAAAGAATTCTTTTATTAAGAAAAGGTAAAAGAGGGAAATGGGGGATATGGGATAGAGTATGAAGTATGAAATATAAAAATGATGAGATGGGGTAAAGTCGGCTAGGGTATGGGGTGAAGACGGCTAGGGTATGGGGTAAAGACGGCTAGGGTATGGGGTAAAGTCGGCTAGAGTGCGCGGTAAGGTCGGCTGGGGTTCAAGGTAAAGTCGGCTAGGGTACCGGAAGAGGTTGGCTGGGGTACGGGGTAAAGTCGGCTAGGGTGTGGGGTAAAGTCGGCTAGGCCGCGAGGTAAGGTCGACTGGGGCATAAAATCGGCTATGGTACAGGGAAAAAGAAAGGTCGACTAGGGTACGGCATAAAGTCTGCCATAGTACAGATAAAGGTCAGCTGGTGTACGGGTTAATGTCGGCTAGGATACGGGATAATTTCAGCTGGGGAACGGGGTAAAGTCGGCTACAGTACGGGGTCAAGTCGGCAAGAGTGCGGGATAAATTCGGTCTAGGGCTGCAAACCCCTTAAAATAAAAAAATAAGAGTTCAGGATATAAATATAAATTCACTCCCTTTCCCCGGTAACAAAAAATGTCCGATTTTCTCTCTTTTCCCGATTTCCTGTTACAGGAGCCACCCTGGTTGAACGGTTTCAGTTACCCCATCAAAATAAACTACCCCTTTTAATTACCTGCGAAAACCAGTCGAAATTGTCAAAGGGGGAGATTCTTGTAAGACGAATGGGCCAATTATGTGGCGGACTTTCCGGAACTAACGAGGCAACCCCGACATGCAAGATAGCCGTATAGCTTCCGACGATTCGACGAAGGATTCCTGGAAGAGTTTAGAGCTCGATTCGCCAGTTCGCAATTTCCCTGACTAATGGGGCCAAGTGGTATCCGGACGTGTAGAAACCCTCTTCCCCCCATTGCTAATTTACATACATCTTGAATGTCTCGCTTTCAGTGGTGAAAAACCCTCTAAAATTCCGGAAACCTAAATGAAGATTGAAGTAAGTTTCTAAAATGTCACGTTCTCAGACGTATTTTTCATAATAAAATATCAATTAGGGGCATTTTCAATAAACTTCGCGTTTTTCTCGTTTTTTCTTTTAGATGCGAACTGAATTAATCAATTAATAGAACCTGATAAGAAAATTAAACTATTTTGGCCTAAGAGTTAATTTGTTTTGGTTAAAATCTCTACTAAACTGGGACCGCGATTTACAGGAACCTGATATACCGGATGAGGTGGTCTAAGGGGACGAGAAAGAGAGGCGCTTGCAAGGTCAGCGGAGTTGCGCAGCTTACGGCTCGGCATTGTGAGATGCCAGAAGCGAGAAGGAGAAGAAGAACGGTTCGGAGAGCCGCAATTTATCATGAAGGCCATTGAGGTCAACCTCGAAAGCCCCGGTAAATCGCGGTCTCAGTGTATTATATTTTTAGTTCGGAACTCATCTCGTTTTGTTGAAATTCTAGTATTTGGTAAGAAACTAATTAATTTTCTTCATAATGCAACTATTTTGTTGCAAAGGCACATTCTTTAGTCAAAAATTTAACTAATTGTTTGAAAGTTGAGTTACTTTGTTACAAATTTATTTTTTTTGGTAGAAAATTAATCTTCTGGGTGGAAAATCAATCTGCTTTGGTTGACGATTGATCTATTTTGCTGAAGTAAAATATTTTTCGTTGAAATATCAAACAATTATGATATTTATCCAAATTACAACTTTTTGGTAGAAAGTAAACTTGTTTGTTGAAAAATCATATTTTTGAGTTGAAAATTTAACTTTTTTATAGATAATTCATTTTT
The DNA here is from genome assembly GCA_011634705.1 of Andricus grossulariae. NCBI lineage: Eukaryota > Metazoa > Arthropoda > Insecta > Hymenoptera > Cynipidae > Andricus > Andricus grossulariae. Next base: position 279,859,511 of record JAABKJ010007545.1, read on the forward strand.
TGGGCTTCCAAATTCAACAATTTTGTTGAAAATATATCCTTTTTTTGCAGAACATTATTCGTTTTAAAGAAAAATTCATCACTTTGTTGAAAATTTGACTATTTAGTTAAAAATAGAACATTTTTGGTTAAGAAATCAACCACTCGATTTAAAACTGAACTACTTTGCAAAAAAATTCATGTATTTTGGTTGAAAATTCATCATTTTAGCTAAAAATTCAACTGTTTGATTCTAAATAACTTTTTTTGAAAATTCATATTTTCGGGTTGAAAATTCAACTGTTTTGTAGAAAATTTGTCTCTTTCACTTGAGAATCCAAGAGTTCGAATAAAATTTTACTTAATATTCAAAATGCATATTTCTGTTTGAAAATGCAGCTATTTGGTAAATAATTAAACTATGTATTTTGTTGCAAAATAACTTTTTTTTCAAATCGAGATCTTCAGATTGAAAATTCAACTGTTTTTTTTTAAATTCGTATTTTTGACATGAAAATTCGACAATTTGGTTGAAAATTACGTTTTTTGAAAAAATTTAGATTTTTGGTTGAGAATTAACTTTTCTGGCAAAAACTGAGATTTTCGTAGAAAATGTAACTATTTGGTTAAGAACTTTTCTTCATTGGCTTAAAATTCAACTTCTTTTTAGAAAAACCTACATTGTTGATTTTTTTTCAAGATTCACCTCCTTGGTTAAAAATTCAAGTATTTTGTTGAAAATTAGTCTTTTTGGTTCAAAATCAAGTTTTTAAACTGAAAATTGGAGGAATTAACTTTTGGTAAAAAACTTATATTTTATAGTTCAAAATTCCATTATTTGGTTAAAAATTCACTTTTGTACATTGAAAATTAATTTTTTGATGCAGATTCTTCTTCTTCTGTTTGATAGTCAACTGTTTTCTGAAACAATGTAATTTTTAGCTGGAATACTGAATCATTTAAATTTACTTAACCATTATTTAGTTAACAATTCAACTATGTTATTGAAAGTTTAATAACTTTATTGAAATATAAACTATTTTGTTAAAGTTATCTTTTTGGTTAACAATTAAACTGTTTTGTGGAAAATTCGTACTTTTGGACTGAAAATTCATCTTTTTCGGTTGAAAATGAACTTTTTTGTTTGAAATGTAACATTTCAGTTTGAAAATTCGTCTCATTCGCTCGAAAATTTAACTACTGAGTTGAAAATACAACTGTGTTTGGTTTAACCCATTAATGCCCAAAGTGACCAAAATTTTTCACCGATTTCGACTGGATAACTTTTGATGAAAACGTACTAGAACTGATGGTAACTCAGCATGGAACAGAACCTCGTAATGCTAACTTTGCAAGAATCTCCATTTTCAACCTCATTTTTTACCGACTTAGCATGGAACAGAACCTCAAAATTACCAACCTCTCTGCTTCACAGACCTATGCTGCAATGGTATCGCAGCAGGAATCAGTATTACCAACCTCACTGTTTTACAGACTGCTGATAACTTAGCATGGAACAGAACCCTTACTTGGTCGGTAGTGCCATTTGTGAAGTGTCAGTAACATGGTTCCCTACCTTACCGGCATATAGAAAAATTATGATATAACAATTACTGACCTCCCTGTTTTACGGACTGATGGTAACATTGTTCCCTACCTTACCGACATATAGAAAAATGATAATATAAAAAATTACCGACTTACCTGCTTTACGGGCTGAAGGTACTAAACTGTTTTACCGATCGATGGTCACTTAGCACAGAACAGAACCGCAAAATGGTAAATTAGTGGGAATCTCCATTGCCAATCTCACTGTTTTACCTAGTTAGCATGGAACAGAACCTTAAATTTACCGACATCTCTGTTTATCGAGAGATGGTACAATGCTGTCACAGCAGGTATCTGCATTACCAACCTCACTGTCTTACCGACTATCGGTAACTTAGCACGGAACAGAACCCTCCCTTTGTTGGTAGCGTCATCTGTTGGTGTCGGTAACTTGCGACGGTGGCGCCATCTCTCGGAATTTGAGCTCGTACCCGCCTAGCCCTACTACTTACGGAAAAAAGTAAAGTGAAAAAAGCTTATAAAAGTTACTTTTTGTAGAAAATCAAGATTTAATATTTCAGGTTTGAAATTTGATTGGTGCTTTATTGCTGAAAAAAGTAAAAATTAGTTTATTTAGGGGTTTTTCTTTGAAAAAAGAAATATTGTCGCGCTTGAATCTTATGTTTTTCCTTATCGTCCACTTTTTTGTTACCACAGCCACTCACTGCACAAGTTTTTCGCTCCATGATAAAATATTTCATCTATTTTTTCGATTCACGTGTATTTTGACAGCAAGCCAAGCGACAACAAACAATTTGCCGCGCACGCGCTTTCACCAGTTGGCGTTGAAAGTCTCCGACATCTGCGATGGGCCAGAGAACTAATATCGTGCCCCTCAATGCCTCTCAGTCCCCGCGCCTATATCACAAAAATTCGCCATTTCTTTACACGGGAGTTGACCGAGCCTGCGCACGATGTGAGAGTCGCTCGTCGTGCGTACCAGTGCGGGTACTATGCAAGCACACATTTAGGATGGTTAGAGGTTATATAAATAATATTTTAATTTAAATTGTTAAATAAAGAGCAAGTAATTGATCATAAAAGTCATTTTTATTGTAGGAGCAAGTACCCAAAGAATAATTTTACGTAGTCATGCTGAAAGTAAATATAAGAAGTGATTGAATAATAATAAAAAATTCGATAATGACAACGGTCAGTAATAATTAGATAAACCCACATGTTTCGATAGTTTATCTTTATCCTTTTGCACTTCCTGAAATTCATCCAGTGTTCTGACTGGAAACCCTTCTCGAACCATATGTAAATTGTGCGGTAACTTTTAGCGACCGCTATTTCCTTGCAACAAGAAGTTCAATATCTTGTCACTTGTTGCTTTTAAATTTTAAACATCCAAATCCAGCTGCTTGATTAGAGTTTTCAAATTTCTGTAGAGTCAATTTGGTAAAAAATTCGTTTTCTTGGCTTGAAAATTCCATATTTTGGTTGAAAAATAAACTTTTGGTCTATTATTCGTAATTTTAGTTGAAAATTCGTCTTTTTTGATAGAAAAATAATATTCTTGATTGAAAATGCACCCGTTTAGTTGAAAATTCATAATTTTAGTTGAAAATTTATCTTTTGGGTTGGCATTTTTCAATAATTTTGTTGAAAAATAAAAAACGGTATTGAAACGTTTCCAAGCACGACATTTTTTACAAATCAAATTTATTAATAACTTATTTAAAATGTAGAAATTCAAATTTTGTGGTAAATTTGGCACTTTCGAACAGGGAAAATAAGAAAGTAACAACAACAAAATAAATGGTTCCTATAAAGAATGTAAAAAGAGGACTTTCAATTGATGTACGTTTACGTGAATTGTGTGAGGTTATGTTTATAAATATAATAAATATTTTACTTACCACCAGAGATGAATTGAAGTGTTACCGCGTACGAAATGTACGTACTCCAAGATTTTAATTGTCCTAAACAAGCTTTCTGATTTCCACTTAAAAACAGTACAAGATAAATAAAATCTAATAAAAAATTATAGATGTTTTCTATATATTGAAATTTAAAGTAAAAATTGAAGTTATGAAAATAACAAATGTTTAGGTTGAAATTATAACGACAATTTTATGTTTTTTTTTCATTCAAATTAGTTTCAAATTCAAGTTAGAAAATTTTGAAACATTATTTCAATAAAAAATGAACATTTTTTATACTCGGTTAAAGTTAGAAATTATAGTCATAAAATAAAAAAAATGTATTGTACTTTGGAATTTTACAAGCAGCCACTCCATGATTCTTACCAATTCTTACTAATTCATTCTTACTAGAAGATCGCAAATTTTTAAATTTTCCTGAATAAACAATGTTGAAAATAATTATTCAATCAAATTTTTAATTATAATACTTATTAAGGATTTGTTATTTGTTTATGAATTTTAATAATTTTAATAATTTATCGTTATTACTATTGTTATTATTAAAAACTGTGGTTCTCCCTGATGTATTATCTATAAATAATACCTCCCACAAAGTGGGACGCATGTGCGCTGCACATCATGTCCATCACAAAGTGCGACGCATATGCCTCGCACCTTGCACGCACTGCGTGCATCGCACGCCGTGCGAGCAGCTTGCCTCGCAAGTTTGCTATCGGGAAAGTTACAATATTTGTTACGAACTTTGAAGAATCGTTGGTTTTAGACGTGTGGGAAGAAGTGTTTATCTCTGTAACATTTCAAGTACCAGTAAAAGTATCAAGCATCAGGTCTCATCAGAATCCGTAGCCCGATATAGAAATACATAAATTAGACCTAATTCAGTCCCAAATGAGGAAAATATGTAAAAAAATGTTAAAAATCATTTATGAACTACGCCTTGAAATTATAACAAATATGTGCATTTTAACTCCAATAATTTACGCAAATAAAATATTAGGTGATTTAATAAAACAGTTATGATCATAAAAATTGCTGTTCAAGGCATAATTTAAGAAGTGCACTGCTGTCAACAAATGCGAAAACGCGCAAAGATACGTAAGTTTACACTATAAAAACAAAGTGGGTCATTCGGACACATTTGCTTCTAATCGTTGTTGCTATTCCTGTAATCTTGGGGCGCAGTCCCATGGAGATAGATTAGTAGAATAGTGGAACAGTTTTCACCAATGAGGTGATCGCTAGAGCTTGTGCAGACGCGTCATTGGTCAAAACTGTTCCAATGTTCTACTAATCTACCTCCATGGGACTGCACCCTGAGACAAAGACTGAACTGCCACGTGGATCATTTTGACCCATACATCTTTTTTACCTTTGCGCAAAATAAATCACATATTTACTCAAATATTCACCAAATAGCATGTGCTTCAATCTTCATGCAGACTTAGGAGGTAATCTATGACTGCCCTACTGTTATTTTGTCTGAAAATTATGAAATTAGTAATGATTCTGAATTGTGGGAACTCAAGTACCTCCTTGTATTTTTCCTGCTCCACTCAATCAGAGCTGCGAATAAAAAAGTTCAGTGAATGAATTAAGCACTTTCTTCAAATACAAAACGCATTCGCGTCAAGCGGTTGCAGAATTTTGAGCTTCAGGAAATAACCGTGCGCCAATCGTGCCACAAAAGCTCAAAGAAAAATTTCTAACAAACTTTGTTCAGCTTCGGAGATTTGGAATAAATTATGGAGAACTCTGGAGAACTCTGGCCTAGCAAGCCAGACAAATATCGCATCAAATATTGGCCTTTGTGTCATGCCAAGTACCTCTGTACCACGAACGGGGTTCCTTACATTGGAAAAGATGGAAATCGCTTTTTCGTGTGAAAAATGTGACATCACTTTTTCACTTAATGAAAACATGAACCCACATCAGTAAGAATCAATTACACATTGTTGAAACCGTGATAACAACGACGATCCCAAATGGGTAATTTTGACCCACCCGGTAGTTTATGTGGCACGGTCAACCTCGGTCGTTTTAATGTTAACCCGTAACTACACGCTAAGCGGTACCTCGTACCGCATTTTCGTAACTTTTAGAAATGGGCAGCTAATATTCATTGGTTGACTTCGACTACTTCTGGTATTCGTTATTCAGGCCATCCAACAGATAGTGCACGTTTTTCTGGTCCCTTCAGTCACATCAATTCAATTAGATACCAATTTTGTACTTTTTCATCAGTTCCATTGGCAAACACCATGAAAGAAAATCGCACGTCAGAAATTTCCCCTAGACGCGGAAATTTCCCTAGAAAATCAGGTTTCTCGGATATGAAATTACCCTTGGTATTGAATTAGTCCGGAAAGATTAACTGAATACCCAGGGTAATTCTATATAGGACAACCTGCTTTATAGGAAATTTTCCGTGTCTAGGGGGAAACCCTGGAGTTCTTGTTGCGAACCAATGGCAGATTCATATTTAGCGCAACAAAATACATGAAGATATCATACTCGGACCTGTTTGTAGATGATTTCAGTACCAAGGGTAATTTATACCCAGAAAAACTGATTTTCTAGGAAATTTTTCTGGTCCTGGAGAAAACCCTGGCGTGCTTGGGAAAAATAATGTCAGATTCGTATTCAGCGGCCAAAAGCACATCTAGATACCATATCATTAGAAATGAAAGTGCGCTACGGAGCACCACTCACGTGTACTAATTTTACAGCTATCATAGCGTGTAGCAGTGGAATAATTTGATAGTGGACACAAGTAAACATTTCTACAGTCCAGAATTACCTTCTAAAAAAGAGGTGCTACGAGTGTTTTTTCACTATCAAAGATTATTGAAACAAGCTATACGTTACAGTTCTACGCGTACTGCTGAAAAGTGTATTGCATTATGGAGTAAAGCAGGCATTCCAGTTGGATACAAAAGAGATGTCATTGCGCAAACAATGTGTTAAAATGAAAAGTAGTCGAAAGTGAACATGAATTCAAGGCGAGAAATTAAAAGTGCAGCGCAATTCTTCAAAGAACTATCGTTCAGAGATGATCTCGTGTACCTGTTCGAGATTGCGCATGTGAGGACCTGACATTCTAGAAACTTTTAACATGGCTCAAATGAAAGCTTTCCAGCAGAAAAGAAAGAATTGATAGGGATTGGGCTGAATTAACATTTTTGAATTCGCCTGAATCCCTTTTTCTGATTCGTTTAAACGAATTGAGACGCATTGAGATGAATTGAGACAGCGCGAATTGACTGCGTGTGAATTCATATTCATTCGCGGTAAAGGTCAATTAGAAAAAGATTATTAAAAAGTGAATGCGTCGAGACTTACACCAGCGATCTCTCGTTTATCAGTCCGCAGTGTCTCTACTGAGCTTCGAGACGATTTACTAAACATTTACAATAAATTTTGTATGCCACGCACGTTAGTTTTCCTGTTATGGATTAAATTGTGGAAGTCAAAACTTGCTGAAATTCGCCGTGAAGAATTGGGGCGAATTCGAGTGTGTGTATGTTACTCTCACGAAGTCAGAGGCACTGACTAATGTTGAAGCAATTGTATGCTGACGCATTGAAATGCATTCGCCGACTTTAAACTTTTGCACTGTATTTGTACGTATAGAAAGATTCAAAACTAAAATACCGTTTCCTCCATTTTACATGCATTGACACACTGGTCCAATGCGTTATTATCGCAAAACCAGATTTGCAGGGTACCATAGTCTTTCCAATTCAATTCGTATCAATACTTTCTTTTTTTCTGGGTTGAACCTTGTACTTTAAGATAATATTAGCCAAATTGTTTCCGTCGATGATATTGCTCTTTGAGAACAAAATTATAAAATATTTATTGGTTGAGTGTGTTTGGCCTTATGGTTTACAAGATTGAATCAAATTGGGTAATAATTAAAGCAATAGTTTTAGCACAAAATGGTGGCCCTTGTTATTAAATGTATTGATTTTATAAAAAATGATCTCAGTCGTTGTTTATCATGTCTCGAAAATCTCGCAATCATAGTTGTTGACTACCTGATAAGTTGCATACTGCGTGATCATGACTTCAAGTGACTCTTTTGAGTTCTTTTGTATTTTCGAGAATTTTGTTAATCGCAATTTCCAAAAAAGAAAAAAAAAATTGTAAATGACAAAATGTCCGAATAAGTAGTGCCATTTTATGAGAAAAATCATTTATGAATGTTTTTGAACATTATTAATGAAACTATAGACAAAAACTTAGAATATCTTTAACATTATTTGAGCTTTGATTTTAAGGCAATTTTTTTAGGATTTTGAAAGAAGGTAGGAAAACCCTGAATTTATTCCAAAAGATTTTTTGATGATTTACAAATTTTGAAAAGATTTTAAAATAATTCAAAAATATTTCAAAAAAATTCGAACAAAATGTAGATTTCTGAACGAGGCTTCCGTTTCCGGTACCGATCGCGATTGTTGCTGATTTTCTTGGGGCTAACTTCTTCTCTCTGGTGAAGGGAAAGAGGGAATTTGAGAGGAGAAAGGGCAGTGAGTAGAGTGTTTAAGGGCTAAGGAATAAGTGAGAGTGAAGGGGTTGGTAGAAAGGTGGTAAATGATATACAATTGTCAAAAGTAGAAGAAAAGGATTTTGAAGTTAGGAACAGTTGTGAAAAGTGGTGTGTTTTCACGCAGGGTGGATGACAGGTGAGTGTGAGGGTTAGATTAATGAGAAGTGACAATTATTCAGGAGTGGTGAGTTATAGTGTAAGAGATTTTGAGTGATTTGTTGGAGTGTTGCCTTTAGATATAGATTGAAGGATTTGCATAGGGGATTGTAAGCGAGGGAAAATAAAACGTGACGTAGGAAAGAATACGTGGCAGAATGCCGGTCACGCGAAGTCCAGGGAGAACAGAGAGAGGGCAGCAGGAGACGGATATAGAGAGAGGGTCGAGAATTCACAGAGAATGTAGGCAAAAGAATGAAGCGAGCGCGAACATCGAAGTTAGCATTGGCAGTAACGAAAGTAGTGATAAGCCAAAGTTATTCGTAAAGTTTCGTAGGGGGGGGGGGGGACGTTATCAAGCAAAAGAGTCAGACCGAAGAACTTGCAAAGGCTACAAAGGGCGAACAGTCTAAATCTAAATAGTACGAACGCTAAGGTTCTTTTTTTATAAGTGGCGACAACCAGCGACCACGAGTAGTGAAAGGGAGAAGTCGGAGAATAATAAAAGAGTTAGAGACCAGTTAGATGAGGAAGGGGAAAATGAGAAAGTACGCAAGAAGATTAGGCAGAAGACACCACCTGAAAGGAGGTCAGGGGGGTAGGGGTTGTCTATAAGGCTTCGAGAACCTCATCAAAGTCCTCAGAGAGAAAACCTACAAAAGTTTTGACAGCCAGAACGCATAGGGAAGAAGTCAGGGAGGAAGTGAAAAAAATGAGAAAGAAATAGGAGGAGTGGGATGCTCTGTGGAAGGCCGAGAAAGAGGCGGTATTTAGGAAACTGGATAGTATAGAGAGTAAGCAGACAGGAGTGAGAAAGAAAGGGGAACTGAAATGAGTTTGCTTGAGGAGAGGGTCAGAAAACTAGAATGCGGGATTGAAAAAAAGAAAGAGGTGAAAGCAGGAGACGTAGTCCATGAGGATGGTAAGAAACTGCAGGAAGAGAATGAGAGACTGCACAGACGGCTGAACGAAATGAAAGTAAGACTAGGAGGAGAAGAGGAAGAGAAAAGAAAGCGAAATATGGTAATTAAAGGAATGGCAGTGGAAAGCGACAAAAGAAAGAAAAAAATGGAGAAGCTGGGAAAGACAGAAGGGAAAACAGGTGTGCTCATAGTAGAAATGGGAAGCGAGGTGAAGAAGAGAAAAATTATGGAAAGGAAACGTGTACTAAGGGGTAGAAATGAAAGAATTGAAGAGGACCTGACATGGAGAGAGAGAAAGAGGAAGTAGATGATCGAACGAAGAGCATGGATAGAGAGGAGGAACGGGGGTAATGTTTGGATAGGAAAGGACAGGTTGTGGGTAAATGGGACGAAGGAGATCTGGGACGAAGAGAGAAAAGAGCTGAGAGCAGAGCGAACAATACTTGAAAGAAGGGTAAACGAAGGTAATGAGAGTAGGAGAGACGAGGCGGGGTTTCTAGCAGAGAATAAAAACTGAGCACGGGAAGGAGGAGGCGGAAGGAAAAAAAGAGTAACCAGTGTGGCCGAATGAAAAGGACTGGAAGGGTTTGAAACGAAATTTTCCGAAGGGGTATGTGTGGACAATGCAAGAAGCGAAGAAAGGATACGATAAGGGAAGAGCGATGGGGGGCATGGTGTCAGGGGTTAAAAAGGAGCTAATGGGAAATGAAAAAGTGAAAGAGCGAGAAGAAAAGCTGAAGAGCGCGATGGTGAGAAGAATAAAGGTAGGAAAACAGAGGGTGGCAATCGTTTATGTGTATCGAAAGAGAGGAGAAGAGGAAGAATAGGGAGTATAAAGGAAATGTATGGAGGAACGGAATGAAGGGTTGCTCTTGATAGGAGGAGACTTAAACGCGTGGACAGGAGAGTTAGGGGAAGGAGGGGGGGGGTCAGACGAAGAAAGCGAAACTTTTCGAAGAAATCCCAAGCACAGGGAGATAGATCGAGAGGGTAAAACTCTTCTGAAGCTGTTAGGAAACGAGGGGTGGTTTATCTGCAATGGAAATATAAGGGGAGATGAAGAAGGGGAAGTGACTTTGATAGGTAAAGGGGAGACAGTGATAGATTACATTCTAGCAGAAGAAAGAATAAGGAAGCGAATGGATAAAGTAGAAGCAGGTAATGAAATAGGCTTGGAACACTTCCCGCTGATAGTGACATTAAAATGCTGAGGATGGAAGCGTCATAGCGAAAAAAGGGAAAGTACTGGCATAATGAAAATAAAAATAGGTAGTTGGGGAAGGATACATTGACAGAATTTAAAGAAAGAATGGAGAACGAGGAGATTACAGGACTGGAAGGGGAAGACGTAGACGCGCGCCTTGAAAAACTAAAAGAACTAACAGAGAGGACAAAAGAAGAGGCAAGACCAAGAGAAGAGGAGGAGGGCATGAAGAGGCGACGGTGGAACGCAGAATGTAAGGAGAGTAAGATAGAATGAAGGAAGTGATAGAAGGCAGTTAGAGAAAATTGGGTATATGGAAGAGGTGCGAAAATTCATCAGGGAAGGAAGGGAATGGGAGGTGATCAACAGGGAACGAGGAGGATGGAAGGGCATCAATGAAGAAATCAAGATGGATGAGTGGACCCCGTACTTGAAGCGACTGTTCGGAGGAGTGGAAAATAAGTTGTTGGGGGAAAAGAGGAAGGTAGTAGAACAGGAAGATGATAGCAATAACGGTATAAGTACTGTGGAATTGAACAGACCGATAAGGAGGCCTAAAATAAACAAGCTAGCAGGTGAGGGCGATATTGAGAATGAGGCTTTGAGGTTTGGAGGAGGAGGGGTGAGAAGGGAAATGTGGGAGTTATGTAATAAGGTTTAGAGAGGAGAGGGATGGCCTAAGAAATGGAGGACAGGGTTGGTGGTGCCGATAATTAAGAAAGAAGAGGGCAAGAAGGTGGAGGAGTATAGTGGAATCACACTTATGTAGGCGGGATACAAAATATGTACGAAGATTCTGAGAAAGAGATCAGAAAGGGAGGTGGAAGAGAGAGGGATCATTCCACACAATCAAATGGGCTTCAGGAAAGGGATGGGAACAGTAGACAACATCTACGTACTGAATTATCTAGTGAATAGGAACTTAGGCAGGAAGAAAGGGAAGTTAGTAGCCTTACTTGTAGATTTTAGAACGGCATTTGACTCGGTAAACAGGAAGGTGTCATGGCAGGTGATGAAAGAGTGGAGGGTGGATGAAGGGTTGGTCGAGAGGATGAAGGAGATATTCGAAGAGACTGATGAGATAAGTGTGACGATTCGGAAACAAAAACAGGAGATTTTTTGGAGTGGAACGGGGCTCAGGCAAGGGTGCTCACTAAAGTCCACTATTATTCAGTCTCTTGTTGGCAAATCTGGAGGAGAAACTGAAGAGGAGAGGAAAAAGGGAAATGGTTTCGGGGAATAGCGAGGTATATTCCTTAGCGTATGCAGATGATATGGTATAATTGGCGGATGACGAGAGAGGGATGAGTCTCATAATGAGAGTGTTCGAGGAGTATACGAATGGAAGATGTACGGCGAGAAAGTGGAACTGGTCGAGAAATTTAGTTACCTAGGCCCTAAGCAACGGAGTGGAGATCTGGGGATGGAAGGAGCACAAGAGGGTGTAAAGTATGCAGGAGAGATTCTTGAGATGGGTAATGGGAGCGATCTGGAGCTGTCCAGGATATATGTTGAGTGTGGAGTTTGTAGAAGCAAAATGGTTATTAGACAAATGAAGAGAGCTTGGAACTTTGAGGAGAAACTAAAGAGGGGGAGGGAAGCAGGATAGCAAGCTTGTCGACGGAAAGTAGTAAACAAACAGACTAGGGGTAACACAGAAGGATCAAGGTGGAAGGAAGAGAGACAACAGAGAAGGAGAGAATGTAATATAAGAGCAGATGTCAGAGTATGGCAAGGGCTGGAGAATGAACTGAATATTAAGGAGGGGCAGCAAAGATGAAAAAAAATCGTGGAATCTAAGTATAACAGGTGTTATAAGGTGGTGAAGGCTGAAGGAGAACCAGAATATTTAAGAAAGTTTAAAAATGTTAGTAAATGGAACCACGTTATATAATTTAGGATGGGAGAAGGAATGAGAGAGTATAGGTACTGGATGGATGGAGAGAAAAGAAGATGTAGAGTCTTTTATTACGAGATAAAATCATGGGGCATGCACTAAAGAGGTACGGGGAAGGGAACAGGTGGTGACAGTGTGAATGACAGGATAAAGTGGATCTTGAATGGAAGTGGACAAGGGGCAAGCTGGATGATAAGACTGGAAGAAATGAGTGAAAGTAAGGGGCATGTAGTAGGGAAAGGCCATTCGCCCACTCATATACAAGGACAGTAAAGTAAATGAAATCATGTTACCGGAAATGGTAAGAGGAAATGGAAGCCCGGGAAACTCCTAATGGTTTGTTACGATTCCATGAAAAATTTAATATGGTTTTATATTTTTGAAAATAATTTTGGGAAAATATTTTTCAATATGTTAAAACATTTGAACTGATTTTCTACAATTTCGAAAGAAAAGTTGAAAATGGAAAAGTAAAATTTTGCACTATTGCAAGATTAGACAATTTCAAAAAACGTTCGAATAATCGTAAGAGACATTTAGAAGTTTCGTAACGATACAACAATAATTTCAGACTTAAACGGATTAAAAAATTTTTTTAAGAAAATGTAGATTCTTGAAGATTTGAAACAACAAATTTTGAAGCTGTCAAAGAATTTTTGACGCTTCAAATATATCAAAAAATTGTTGTAAGATATACAGGAAAATTTAAAATTATTTTTTAATTTAAAACATTTATTTCAAAAGAATATTTTAGAAAATTTTTGAATCTTCGAAAATATTTCCAAAATTTTCAAAAAATATCTGGAAGATTTTGAAGAAATTTTTTTAATTTTGCAGCACTTCTTCAAATAAAAAATAAAAATTTGAAAATATTAATAACACTGGTTTACAAAAAAAAATTGAGGACTAATTGAAAAGACCACTTTACCTTCATGTATTTTGACGCGCTGAATACGAGTCCGAGGTCTATTTACCTCCATCACGTCAGGTTCAAAGTCATTTCAAGGTCGAATACAGAAAAAGACGTGCAATAAACTTCAAACACCTTCTACATATGTTTTCAGGGTCGCTGAATCGAAATACGAAGTCCATTTACCTCCACTGCTTAATGTTGAAGGTCATTTCAAGTTTAAATCCAGGAAAAGCCGTGCAATACACTTCAAAAACCTTCTACATATGTTTTAGGGTCGCTGAATCGAAATCCGAGTTCCATTCCCCTCCACCGCTTCAGTTTTAAGGTCATTTCAAGGTCAAATACAGGAAAAGCCATGCAATGAACTTGAAAAACCTTTTACATATGTTTTTGGGGTCGCTGAATCGAAATCCGAGGTCCATTTACCTCCACCGCGTCAGATCGTACACATTCATGAAATAGTACCCGACGCTAAATGGCACTACATTTCAACCAGAGAGAACCCGGCTGATATGGCTACCAGAGGCACTGACATCCCAGGAATCTCCCAATCCAGCCTATGGTGGGACGGACCCGCCTGCTTGAAGGAAGACGGTGCCGCTTCGCGCACTCACAACTGGACACCATCCAGCTCCACATCTAGACCACCCACAGAGCCAACCAATCTGGGATGCGCAGTCGCCCAGGCGGCGCCAACCGACGAGCATCCAGCCGACAAATTCTCAAGCCTGAACGGACTACTAAGAGGCATGACAGGTGGCAGACGAGGGCTTCGCCGACGGATAGATCCAAGCACGCCGCCAATCCGTGCACCCGTAACAGCGGACGATCTGTACAAGGAATATGTGATCTGCGTCAAAATAAGCCAGAAGATACACTTCGGACTCGAACTCGCACAACTCCAGCGGGGTCAGCCAATCCGCCGTGACAGCGCACTGAGAAGACTGGCGCTGTTTGTCGACGACACCGGCTTCTTGCGAGTCGGCGGCAGGCTCGGAAACTCGACCCTCCCTCCCGATGAAAAGCACTCGATCATCCTGGACAGACGCAGCCACCTTGCTCGGCTTATCATCGACTGAGCTCACCTTCGGAGCCTACACGCCGTCATCCGCGCCACGTACCTCCATGCCATCCGACGCGCCTGGATAGTGGGCGGAAGAGCAGAGGTCAGGAAGCGCGTCCGAGACTGCACAGTCTGCGCCTATACAAATGCTAGGCCCATGAAGCAATCCATGACCGCCCTACCAGCTGCCCGGTTGACTCCCTCAGCTGCCTTCTTTAGGACCGCCGTGGACTACGCGGGCCCATTCGACATCCTTTCAACAAAAGGCCGTGGAGTGAGAACGACCAAGGGCCAAGTCGCCCTTTTCGTTTGCCTGGCCACCAAAGCCTCACAGCTGGAGCTCGCGGGAGACCTCACGACGCAGAGCTTCCTCGGAGCACTCGACCGCTTCACTAGCCGACGCGGACCACCCCACGAGATGTGGAGCGACAACGACACAACGTTCCACGGGGCAAACGCTAAACTTCGTGGCCTGCTGCGCACCGCGGAGATGGACTGGGGCATCGTCGAAGGAAGCCTTGCCCAGCAGGGTGTCACCTGGAACTTCATGCCTCCCTCGGCTCCCCATTTTGGCGGCCTTTGGGAAGCGGGCATCAAGTCTGCGAAATCTCATCTGCAACGAGTCGCTGGGCCCCGCAATCTAACGTTTGAGGAGTTCTCCACGCTGCCAGTCAATATCGAGAGGGTTCTAAACGGCAGACCCCTTACGCCGCTAACCGGCGATCCAGATGACATCGAGGTCCTCACGCCTACTCACTTCCTCACCGGCAGGCCACTCACCTCTATGCCGCGGCCTTGCATGGTTGTTACACCCTTGGATCACCCAACACACAAAGGCCTCCGCGACCATTTCTGGGCGCGCTGGAGCCATAAGTACTTGAACAACCTTCAGCAAAGAGCCAAGTGGACACGGCCTCGCTCAAACATAGCGGTCAACGACCTGGTTGTCATTATCGACCCACCTCTTGTCAAGCCCAGCGGAACCTGGCCACTCGGGAGGATCACTGCCGTTCACCCTGGGCCGGACGGCCTAGTTCGCGTTGCCACGGTACTTACATCCGACCCATCATCAAGCTGGTGAAACTGCCGGTGAGAGCTCAAGACTAGGAAGACGAAACCCTCGACCGACAGGACCGAGACCGACAAGCCCGCTGACCCATAGCTGAAGGATGGACCGCTCACGGCGGGCGGAACTCAGTCTTCCAAAGCGCCTTAACACAGCGGGCGGGACCTAAATCAGCGGCGTGGACAAGCAGATCTTTCACTGGCTGCTCCCGGCGGGCGGACTTTTTTCGATTCCGTTCAAGGAACGAGACGGGCGGGATGTTGGATTGGGGGTTTCGCGGATGCCCCACCGGTTGCTTCGTCGTCCGCCTCTCCTTCTCTTTCAACCCCGCTCCTGCTCCCACACTCGGAATGTTCGCTCTCTTCCGTGGGGCGAGTCACGACGCCGTCAGTTTCTGTGTAGCTTTCGAGCAGACAACACCATCAATAAAGTTTAGTGCACAATTGAACCCCGCCTCAACTCATTCTGTGGAAAAACCCAACACTTTGAATAAAGCAGATCCTGATAGGTACCTAATAGTTCTGCTGAAAACACATCTCTTCGAATCTTAATCCTATTAATTCGATTCCAACATCCCACTAAAACAAATAATAGAACCTGTCAGGGAAGCAATTTTGTACTTCGAGCACTTCGAGTATAGCAGATCCCAATAGGGATCCTATTAGAAACCAGTTGGGACTATATGAAATTCCATCTGCATCCTATACATTTTCTAAACGGCTTCTATTGATGCCTAACTGTCATTTTTACTAGGGTTTCAATTAATCATAATCATTGCTTGAAACAAAAACACTTTAACTTTAAAAATAAGGATAATAAATCAATTAGATTTGATCTAAATTTATGGGTTTGTCTTAAAAGAAAGCATACATTTTTTCTTTTAAATACCTTCAAGTTAAAAAATGGACACATTTTTATTTATTCGCATAAATAAGTGTATGATAGGTTTTGTGCGGATACCATCTTTTTTAACAAATTATAATCTAAAGAATAAACACCTGACCTTTCTTTTCAGTAAAAAAAAATTTTTAATTAGATACTATTAAAAAAAACATTCAACATTGCACAATTTTGAAATAATAGCCTACAAGATTTTGTAATTTCAAATTAGAAACCCCCAAAACTGCCCAGCAGACACGTTCTGTAAATATTACATAACAAAGAAGGAACATTGATACATAGCATTGTTACAATCGTGTTCCATAACAATTACAGAATATAAAGGTCACACTGTTCTAAACGCTGTTACTGTAAGGATGCGTGACAGTTCTGGAATTCTGCAATGTTACTAATATAGAACAGAGTGATAGAACTGTTATGTCACTAGAATGCCACTCGTGTTCCAAGAATGGAACATAAAGGTCACACTGTCCTGTAACGCGGTTACTGTAAGGATGCGTAACATTTCTGGAACTATAACTTTTTTTTAAGGGTATAGACGGGTAGCATATGCCAAAAATATTGAGTCAGGCATTTGAAAGCATACAGACAAAAAAATTCCCTTAATTTGAAACGGTCAGGCGTCATATTTTCAAAATTTTAAAATTTTGAAAATTTTTTATGAATTTGTTTGTGTGATGAAACTCAAGTACTATCTCAGTTTTTTACCACAGAATAGTAACTCAAACAGCTATTATTGTGAATTTTTTCAGACTTTTAAATTTGGGGGATCTTAGTGTAATAAATTAAAAACTGTAATCTTCACATATTCCAACTCCTGAAGCCCATTGATACCTGAATATATTCATATAATACAATTATATAAGTGTATTTATCCATTATTAGATACATTATATATACATTGTAAAAAAAGATACATTGATTATTCGTCGTACTCATCATTTTTGAAATTTTTTGAAAGCTTCATTTATTTATTTGACTTAGTTTCATATTGATTGAGAATTTAATCGTCATCAGTGTCCTCATTTATCACAGTTACACATTTTGTTTTTGTGAATGAACTGTTCCAAATTTCTGCCGGTCTGATGATTTTCGACAAAAATCGACCATAAGATAATAGTACACTACCGTCGGAAATTGTCGGTACGATCAGTGAAAGTACTATTAAAACTCAATGCTGACTTTCAAACGCGATAACTCGTTCCCAAAAGGTGCGAGGAATTTTTTTTAAATACCCGTTAAAAATCTTATTAAATTGCGCGTCGAATAAGCCCTAATAAAGATACTTTGAAGAGAATACACCACATGAGATGTTTTAAAAAAATGAAAGAATTTCTCGAATTTTGTATCTTGTCTTCAACTTGTGGCATGACCTAGGAATGTTGTAACAAAAATCTCACATTTACACCGAACAGTGTTTAAGGTCTTATCTTTAATTTAAGCCAATAAAACTTTCAATAATCTTCACGGGTTCGCGAGATATGTGCGACTAAAAATGTCCAAGCGCTTCTGCGCCGAATTTCAGTCGCCTTGCAGCAAGTCTGGCCATCTGTGATGATCGCCGACTAGGACGCGAAGCAGATATGCTTGAACATTTATGTCATATCGTATCTTGAGAACCCGTGAATATTTTTGAAGTTTTATTGGCTTGAATTGAAGATGAGATTTCACAGATTACGTGCTGTCAGTTTCAGTTCTTTCCATTAGTATAGTAAGTCACAACACGAGTTGAAATTAAGAAACAAAATTTGAGAAATTCTCGGCGATCACCGCTTTCGCAGCCGACAGCAATAATCACCGGCTGAAAATTGAAGTTTGAGACATTCACATTTCAAGACGTAACTCAGGAACCCGTGGAGATTTTTCAAGTTTTTTTGGCTCAAATTAAAGATAAGATCTCAGACCTAGCTCGTGTAATTTGATAAGTTTTCAGTCAATATGAAACTAAATCAGATATATAAATAAAACTTACAACAAATTTCAAAAATAATAGTACCAAGAATAATCATTTCATCTTTTCTATTATAATGTATATATACACTATGTATATATAATGTATTTAATAATGTATAAATACACTTATATAATTGTATTATATGAATATATTCAAGTATCAATTGGCCTCAGGAGTTGGAATATGTGAAAATTACTGTTTTTAATTTTTTATACTAAGATCCCCTAAATTTAAAAATCTGAGAAAATTTACAATAATAGCTCTTAAGGTGACTATTCTATGGTAAAAAACTGAGATAGTACTTGGGTTTCATCACTCGAAAAAATAAAAAAATAAAATGTTGAAAT
Organism: Andricus grossulariae; assembly: GCA_011634705.1. Lineage (NCBI taxonomy): Eukaryota > Metazoa > Arthropoda > Insecta > Hymenoptera > Cynipidae > Andricus > Andricus grossulariae. Next base: position 279,877,958 of record JAABKJ010007545.1, read on the forward strand.
TTTGTTTGAGTTTGAATTTCTCGCCAACATTTTTTCGAAAAAATCATGGACGTTGAGAATGACCGAAAGAAGTAATGTGAATATTTTCAGATTTTTTCTAACAATAGAAACAGAGAAAAGAATAAAAAATAAAATGGGTGTTACCCCCTCTAACTCATCTAATATGTCGGGTAACGGTTTGAAATTTTGGAAAAAATTTTGTTTGATTGTATGCTTTCAAATGGCTAACTCTACATTTGATTCCCTTTGGGTGCATTTTTTGCATGCTTACCCGGCTATACCCTTTGCACCTTACAATCTTTTAAACTCATCTTCTCATAATATGTCTAAAATAAAAAAATAACGAATATATTTCTGAGATGACCCTGGCTTTTTCAGCAGAAAAGCATGGCCGAGATTTTGTCACAAACGCTCAAGCGGTTCCATAGCGCAGTTGGCTATAAGACATCGGCTATTATCCCTTCACGATACGAAGGCCCCTCCAAAACAGTTGCACATTTTGGTCATTTACTCGTAAGGAACAAATCGCACAAAAACACAGTTTATACCATGATAAAGCTTACTTTACTGCGCTTAAAACAAGTCCCCATTTGTTTATGTACAAAAATTGGTTTGGAAAATATCCTTCGCGAAAAGATGAAAACCATTTTTTTTCGCGTCACTCTGTCCTTGCTTGACTTTCGATGACGACATCTTTGATCTGAACACTTTAAAAATTTTTCTAAAAATCGTATAGATGCATTCATATTTTGACTGTACATATGTGAAAACAAAATTCCAATATATTAATAACAATTAACGTAAAATGCATTTGAACATGACTATGCTATCTCTCGTATTATACGTAGTGGAGATTGAACGCTTTAAATATGAATGAATGCAAATTTTAAGCGTTAAAAATTAAACAATCGCAAACTTCGTTTAAAATTGAAATATTTTCAAATTGAGTTTCATGTGGGAAAACAATTTTATAAGATGTAAAACTTGGTTGAACTGTCGTATACTAATAAAGTGTCACATTGATAGGATAGAAAATGTCAGCAGATAAAAAACACGCGAAACGCGAAGGGAAAGTGTTGGCAGCTTATACATTCTTTACGCAGCATAAAGTTGGTTCATAGTGATGCCTTTCTTTTTTCATTATTTTATTTTAACATTCAATAACTATTTAAAAATTAGAAATATTGGTACACCTGATCAGTTTTCATTATGTAATCATTTCAAAAGTTCCATAGTTTATTAGTTTCACAGCAAAAAAGAACCGAACAACAATAATAATAGTGAATGCGTTTAAACGAGTTTTATAAACAAATTCACTTATTCAGGCATCATTACTTTTCATCTAAAGAATCAAACTTGTACACAATAGACTGCCATCGAAGAAAATTTGTCATTGTCATACACAATTCTTATTATCAAATTCACTTATTCGACTGTGAATAGAATTGGTTATATTTCCATGAAAACTTATTCCATGGCAATATTTAATTGATTGCAGCCATGTAAGATGTTTTTTTTTGGCTTTCATTTCTTTCTTGTAACTAAAATTTGTTGAATCATTTTTTACTTATTACTAATTTCACCTTTTTCTAAACTACTTATTGGTGTATAAGTATTGAAAATATACTTGAACATAATATTCCACGAGAAGATTTTCCGCATATCCTGATAGCTCCATCATTTTTTTAATTTCTTTGATCCGGAAAATTTAAAAAATACAAAAAAACTAATAATAGCCAAAAAAAACTTATTGTATGGTTTCAACCAAGACGTTTGGTAGAAAAGCTCGAATATTGCTATGGAATAAGTTTTCATGGCAATATAACCAATAATACTCAAACAAATGACAATATTATAAGCAAATTTTTTAATAAAAATTGTTTCTAACAATAACGAATTTGTTCGATGGCAATCTATTATGTAAAATTTTTATTATTTGGATGAAAATAAATGATTCCACATGAAAGAAAAATTGTCTATGTATTTATATGGGAAATAATTGCATTTTTTTATAAGAAATGTTGATAACAATGAGAAATGTTGTTGGATAAAAGTCTATTGAATAAGAAATTTATTATTTAGATGAAAGGAACTAATTCCGCAAAAAATAAAACTTTTCTATACATACAAATGAAAAATAAATCAATCTATTTTATTTATCATGTTTAAGAATAAACATTTCAAACTAAATACCTCTCAAATAATTTTTTTTTTTTGAGTTAATAAACTGTAAGATTAAAAATTGGAATCATAGCAATCTTGTTTTATATTTTGTATATTATTATGTGGGAATGCAACGTTTTGCGCGCGCTGTAGCGCGCGTATAATATTGCTAGTTAATATTAATAATTGAGGAGGAAGGAAGAAGAAGAAGATTATAAGGTTGTTGACATCGAACCATAATTTTCTTCCATAATTGAAGGGTGCTGGAATTTTGAAAGTTGAACTGTTCAGATATTGATTGAGCGTCATGAAAAAAATAAAAACTGAGAAAAAAATTAAAGATTACAAAGCCATCTCCCTCGTGTTCTGTAATACCGGGATTTTCGAATTTCTGGACGAATTTTCTTGCATCGCACACCTCCGGCACCTGCGCTTACAAGAACAGTTGCACATGTAGGGCTACTTTATATTACCACATTACACCCACACAAGCATTTATACGTGTTCAACTGAAATTTCGTCACTGATAATAATTGAATGAAACCATGTAGTTTGTAGATATTATTCAAGCTTAAGCGATGAGATTACATATTCCCCCTAAAAATAAATGTAGGATTTAATTTCAATCCATTTTTTTTATGAATGTAGTTACTGCAGTAAATACTATACATGTATCGAATCTTGGACGTTTCGAATTTTCGAAGTGAAGTATATGAAAGGGGTATTTCAGAATATTGCATTCTCAAGTCACAGAATTGTTTCCGCAAGAAATATGTTGTTGAAAGAATTTTGGACAATTTCACCAATTTGATGAAAAATTTTGTTTGAAAAAGTTAGGAGTATTTGAACTTTTAAGACTGATGGGTACCCAGTTCATCAAGAATCTCGCGTCATGGAGGGAACGAATTTTCTTCTCTTGAAAAATGAAAATTCACAATTTTTGCACAAACAAGACAAGATATGAGAAAATTTGAAGAGGAAAAGTTATTCCTTACAGAAAGTTCTACAAAAAAAGTCCTTTGTCACTTTTTTCTACCTTGTGTTATTATTAAAACATTCGATAAAATATAAAAAATTGAATTTTTTGCTGTCATAAATATAATCAAGTAGGGTGTAACTGAAAAGGAAAAACACATTTTTCTACAAACACTAATGCAATTATTCGAAGACAGTAATCAATATTTCACATTTTTAAATTACCTGATTTGTGTTATAATTTTTTTTGCATTATTTTTTTATATTAATATCTTGCCAATCATGGTCAGCTGTTTTTTTTCCAACCTTTTTCTCATATGTCAAGCTTTCATCAGTGGCATTTCTGAATTCCCACAATAGCTGGTGTGTTCTTCCATTCCAGAATTTTGTCTTGCAAAATTGCTGCAAATCTTCGAAAGAAATGACTAATAATATAATTGCATTAGTGTTTCTAAGAAAATTATTTCATCCTGTTGATTTTCACCCTCCTTGATTGCATAGACCAAAAAAAAATAACTTCTTTTTTTTACCCAAAGACTTAATAGGTGACCCCGAAGAATTGTGATATAAGCACGAATCCGTTGTCCAAATTTTTCCTATACGTCAGTATTTCGTGATAGTCTAACCCAAAAGTAAAAAAATGCCTATTTTCAGTCAGATTTGAAAGAATAAAACACGAGCAATTATTTTATTTTCTTAGAACTGCGCTTACGCCATACTTTATTACTACTCCTTTTTACCATTCATTTACATTTTGTATCATTCTGGGCCGATTCTTTTTCTCCTAGATATGGCGCATTAACCATTTCAGTTTCATACTAAAAAACTAGCAAAAAAAGCGAAGAAAGCAAATAAAATCGTTTTTTTCCATTGATAAAGGGTTTGGTGTGTAAAGGTTTTTGAATTTGCTGAATCCGAATTTGAGTTCATATTTGCAAATTTCAAGATAGTGGATCATTGCTAGTTTTTCCGTGTGAAACTCAAATGGTTAATGTGCCATATCTCAGAGAAATGAACGGCTAACAGGAGTACTAAACGATGGCTTAAGCAGTTTTAAGAAAAAAAATCGCTGCTCGTGTTGTATTGTTTGAAATATGGCTGAAAATAGTCTTTTTTCACTGTTATGTTAGGATATCTCGAAATCTTGACGTATAGGAAAATTTTGGGCAACGGATTTGTTTTTAGGACATGAAAGTCCTTTGGGGTCACCTAGTCCTGCCTTTAGGTACATATTTTTTCAGCCTGGGCTATTTATGGCAGCAAAAAAAAAACTTTTTTGTAGAACTTTTTTGAAGGAATGACGTTGCTTATTCAACGTTTTTCATATCTCGTCTTGATTGAGCAAAAATAATTAATTTTCATTTTTCAAAGGAAAAAAAAATTCTTTCTCCTCAAGACGCGGACGCAAAATAAACTCGTATGGGATATATTCAACATATTAGTACCAACTTTTAAAAAAATGAAGAGAAAATACGCTAGGGTGTTTGAGAAAATTGAGTTTGAAATTTTTCAGAAAAACCGCCGCCATTTTGTCAATTTGGAAAGTTTTTGAAATACGTGTTGTCTAAAATCCTTTGAAATAAAAAATGTGCCTGCCGCGCGGGCACATTCTCATCGCGCGTGGCTCGCGAGTTTGAGTGCGTATAGGGTGCGCGTCTGTTGGATCTCGCGCTTCGCGCTCGGATATTTATTCTTTGCACTTGGAATGCTTGAATGAAACTTTATCAAAAACGTCTCTTTTAGATCTCAGTATTCATATTCTGAATTTTCCACGTAATTGAATATAGTTAAAGATTAAGATGCTCAAAGCTCTGTAGGCTTAGAGGTACACATTCTCATCGTGACACTCACGCTACGCGCTTGACTTTTGACAGACATTTGTAAATATATATTCATTTTCTAAACAATCCTACGATAAAAATTACAATCCTTTTTTCAGATAAAAAGAGATATAACAAAAGAAAACTACAAGTCTTCTTTTAGATTTTTTACGTGTCTCGCGTCTTTTGACGTAATATTGAAATTTTCGATTTTTGCATATCAATTTCGATAAATAAATTTAAAAAAAGGAGTTCTGTCAGAAATTGTTCAAAATAAATGTTGAAGGAATTTTATAATCTGAAGTTCCTGCAAAAACTTTTCCCCATATTTTGCGTCGTTTGGCTCAAAATTTGAATTTTCGATTTTTTTTCATATTTGTTTCGATAAATAAAACAAAAATGACAAGTCCTATAAAAAAATGGTTCCAAAACATTTAGTAGAACTTTTTGGAAGCTGCAATTCCTGGTTGGATAATTTCTCCTTATCTCAGGCCGTTTGGTTCGAAATTTGAATTTTCGATTTTCTGCATAGTACTTTCGATAAATAAAACAAAAATGACAAGTTCTATTGAAGAATGGTTAAAAGAAATCTTGTAGGACTTTCTGAAAGCTCTAATTGCTCTTTGAAACTTTTTCTTGTATTTTGCGTCGTTTGGTTCAAGATCTGAATTTTGGATTTTCCCATAGTATTTTCAATAAATAAAACCATAATTAAAACTGCCATCGAAAAGTGGTTCAAGCAAATTTCACATGCCATAGTAGACCCATGCTGTGTAATTTTCACGAGTTCAAAAATTCCAGCCACGATCGTTCTCCAGAGCTTGGAAGTGACGTCACGCCATGCTCTCCGCAATACTGTGGTTGCCTGTGCCGGGATGTCAATAGCACGAGAAGGTAAATGTCAATAGCACGTAGTCATTTTCCGAGCTACAAGCGTGTTATATGACAATTTATAACCGAGACTTTCAATCCTGCTTTTTAGATTTTCCTGTGTTGAAAATATTGATTTAAAAACATATCCGACAATTAAAACAAAAAGAAATAAGTAACCAGCGAAAATAAAAAATGATTTTACACAAGAAGTAAAAAAGACAAAAACAATAGTTACTAGGTGTGTGAAAAAAGCTCGAAAGCTCGGGCCGAGTCGGGCTCGACGTTTTCAATCCGGGCCGGGCTCGAGAATACTTGAACTGTCGAGAACGCGAAAAAATTCAAATAGCCAACCTGTCTCGGGTTCTCGAAACCAACCGGGTACTTGATAATTTCGAGTACTCGAACAGTTTCGAATACTTGGAACAGTTTCGTGTTCTCGAAAGTTTCGAGTACTCGAATTACTTCGGGTTCTCGAAATATTTGAGTACTCAAATTATTACGGGTCCTCAACATTTACGAGAATCCGAAACCATAATTATAAAGTAAACAGTTATTTTGACAATTTAAAACTTGAAAATTTGGAAAATTATCGAAATTTACACAATTTTAGGAAATTTATAAAAACTTTTCGAACTTCATGAAAATTTTGGTAAATTTGGAAATTTATCAAAATTTTTGGAAATATTGATAAAATTTAAATTTTGGAAATTATTGAAAAATTAAAAAAAAATTGAAAACTTCTCAAATTTTGAAAATTGTTGGAAAATCATCAAAAATTTGGAGATGAATCAAAATTGTGAATATTTTTGAAAATTTAACATTTTTTTGGAAATTTTGATGAATTTTGAATTTTTTGAAATTTATCAAAATTTGGGGAATTTCGATACATTTTTAAATTTTTTGATATTATGGAAATTTTTTATCGATTTCCATGACTCCGATTCAGGAAATAGAATCTATCCAACTGATCAGTCGTCAAAATTGGAAATGCCTAATTGAAAATTGGATTTTCAGCATACTTGTCATAAAAAAAGTGTACGTGCCCAAGGGTAGAACGCAGTTTCTCGGCTCGTGTGATTACACTTGTCAGAAATCACTGCCTTTCTGTCCTTGGCACATAATCTACTATTTTTTTTCGTTTATAGGGTTTCGAAGAACCAAGTATAAGCTCTAAAGTTTAAAATTTCAAAAGAGCTTAAGCGCCAAAGTTTGGCACATTAGACGGGTATAGGTGCCAATATTTTAAACTCCAAAAGCGCATAAGCGTCAACGTGAAAAAGTTCACATAAATATATGAGGCTGACTACTTTCAGGAAAAATCCATCAAAAACTTTCTTTTAGATAATTCCAAAATTTTTAATCCTTTGAAGTACGGTATATCGACGGTCGCGAGCCATTTTGACGTATCTCCAGCGAATGCGTTTAAACTGTCGTATCTCGTTGCCATGTTGGAAAAGTATCGTAATCGCAGCACCAATTCCATAGTGTCGTATCTCTTGATACTCTTTTAAAAGTGTCGTAACTCGCTTTTTAAGGAAATATTGATATTCATATTCAAATTCAAATTTCCTTCCAAATTAGAGTAATATATAGGCAATCTATGAATGAGTATTGGATACAAAGGGAGTATGTACGGGCGATGACCGTACCTTGTAAGGGAGCGTCTATATACATATTACGACGTCGACTTTAATACTTTTTTTAGAAGACAGTTTGATTTTCGACCAAAATAATTAATATTTGAACAAAATAGATTTTGTTCAATAGCTTGATTTTTTACCTACAAAGAAGAATTTACCATCAAGAAGATTGATTTTCTACGAAAAGACAAATTTTCAACAAAATACACAAATTTTCAACCAAATAGTTGAATTTTCAACAAAAAAATTACGTTTTCCGCCAAAAATGGATTAGTTTAATTCTTAGTTTAAAAAATGACTTCACAACCAAAAAAAAAAACGAATTATCAACCAGATGAATCCAAAGAAGAAAGACGATTTTTTGACAAAATAGTTGAATCCTGAACCAAATAGATGAATTCTCAACAGTGAAGTTTAATTTTCGACGAAATAGTTGAATTTTCAACTAAAAAAGATAAATTTCAACAAGAATTCTAATCGTTCAATTTTTGGTTTCAAAAAATTAATTTTTAACATAAAAAAGAAAAATTTCTACAAAATACACAAATTTTCTACCAAATAGCTGAATTTTCAGCGTATATAGGATCAATTTTCAACAAAAAAAAAGTAACAATTGAACCTTCAGGTAAGAAATTAATTTTCCACAAAAAAAAAATCCAAGAAAATAGTTACATTTTCAAATAAATATTTCAATTTTCAACTTATAAAACTTAAATTACAAAAAAATGGAATAGTTCAATCTTCAGATAAAAAATTAATTCTTCACTAAAAAAAAGATATTCCAGATAATAGTTAAATTTTTGAATAAATAGCTTCTTTTTCAACTGAATAGTTTAATTTACTAACAAAAAAGTTAAATTTTTAACTTATAGAGGATAAATTTAAAAAGAATGGAATAGTTCAATCTTCAGGCAAAAAATTAATTTTTCACTAAAAAAGAAATTCCAACAAAATAGGTGAATTTTTTAATAAATAGCCTAATTTGTAACTAAATAGTTCAATTTTCTAACAAAATAGTTAAATTTTTAACCCGAAAAAAAAGACTTTTATTTGAAACCAAAAACAGGTGAATTCAATCAAAAGAGACGAATTTTCAACAAAACAGTCGAATCATCAACAAAAATGGTGAATTTTCAACAAACAAGGTTAATTTTTTACCTAAACAGACCAATTTTCAACAAAATACACTAATTTTTTACCAAACAGCTGAATTTTTACCTTATAAAGGATAAATTTTCAACAAAGAAAATGGAACAGTGAAATTTTCAGATAAAACATTAATTTTTCAAAAAAAAAAAAAGAATTTCCAAAAAAATAGTTAAATCTCGAAATAAATAGTTTCATTTTTAACTCAATAGTTTAATTTTTAACTGATAATAGTTTGATTTTCTAACAAAATAGCTAAATTTTCAACCCAAATAATTAATTTTCAAAAAAAAATTAATTTCCAACCACATATTTTAATTTTCTACAAAAATTTTTCAATTTGAACCGAAAAATATTTTTATTTGAAAGGTGAATTCAACCGAATAGTTAAATTTTCAACTAAAAAATTAAGTTTTCCGACAAAAATGGTATAGTTTAATTTTTATTTTAAAAAATGACTTCTCAACCAACAAAGTAACGAATTATTAACCAGTTGAATCCAACGAAAAAAAGACGATTTTTTGACAAAATATTTGAATCCTCAACCAAATAGATGAATTCTCAACAAAAAAGATTAATTTTCTACCCAAGTAGACGAATTTGAAGGAAAAAAGTTAAGTTTTCAAGCTAAAAGATCGAATGTTTTAGAAAACAGTTGTCTTTTTAAACCAGAACACATGAATTTTTAACAAGAAAGTTAATTTGCAATCAGAAAAGATTAATTTTCTGCGAAATAGTTGCAACAGTTAAATCTGTAGATAAGAAATCAATTCTTCAACCAAAATAATGAATTGTTAACTAAAATGATGAATTATGAACAATAAAGTAATTTTCTACCCAAATAGACGAATTTTCAGCAAAATATACGAATTTTCAACCAAATAGTTGAATTTTCAACTAAAAAAGATAAATTTCAGCCAAAAATGGAATCGCTAAATTTTTAGTTTAAAAAAAATAATTTTTAACAAAAAAAAAGGAAAAATTTCAACAAAATAAACGAATTTTCTACCAAATAGCTAAATTTTCAACGTATATAGTATACATTTTCAAAAAAAAAAGTGAAACAGTTAACTCTTCAGATAAGAAATTAGTTTTTCACAAAAAAAAAAGAAATACCAAGAAAATAGTTAAAGCTTAAAATAAATAGCTTAATTTTTAAGGAAATAGATACATTTTCTAACAAAATAGTTAAATTTAAAAAAAAAACACACTTTTATTTGAAACCAAAAACAGGTGAATTTAATCAAAAGAGACGAATTTTCCACAAAATAGTTGAATCTTCAACAAGAATAATGAATTTTCAACAATGTTATTTTTTTACCTAAATACACAAATTTCGAACATATTTTAATTTTCTACAAAATTTTTCAATTTTGAACCAAAAAATATTTTTATTTGAAATCAAAAACAGATGAATTCTCATCGAAAATGATGAATTTTCAACGAAATAGATGAATTTCCAACAAAATAGATGAATTCTCAACGAAAATGATGAATTTTCAAAAAACAACGTTAATTTTCTACCCAAATAGACCAATTTTCAACAAAATACACGAATTTTCTAAGAAATAGTTGAATTTTCAACTCAAAAAGTATAATTTTCAAAAAAACAAAACAGTGTAATTTTTAGATAAAAAATTAATTTTTGAACAAAAAAAATGAATTTCAAAAATAATAGTTAAATTTTTAAGTACATAGTTTAATTTTTAACTAAATACTTCAATTTTCAAACAAAATACTTTATTTTTCAAACCGAAATAATGGATTATCAACAAATTATTCAATTTCCAACCACATAGTTTCATTTTCTGCAAAATTTTTAAATTTTTAACCAAACAAGGCTTTCATTTAAAATAAAAAATAGTTGAATTTAACCAAGAAATACGATTTTTTAACCAAATAATAAAATTTTCAACCAAATAGTCAAATTTCTGATCAAACTAGATGAATTTTAAACCAAAAATATAATGGTAGACTTTTAAACCAAGAAAAAAGAGCTTTTAATCAAGAATGGTCAGATTTTCTGATTGAGTTCTATTAATTCAGGTATGTATGAAAAAAAAATTTTTAATTTGAGAGAATTTTATTATGGATTTTTCGAAGATTTACAAATATATAAATCTTCAAGACCTTAGACTACTTCGAATGATTTAATAGAATTTTTAAATTATTGCAGTGGTTTTAGAGGATTTCGAAAAATTTCAAAGTGCTTAGACCCTTTTTTTTTATTTTTCCATCAGACACAGAGTCTAACACAGCGCGCCGTTGAGAGTGGACGAGTCTCTAAATGTCGAAAAATAAAATATTGGTTTCCCAGTAAACCGATCTTTTCTGCGCGATTTTTCAAAACACCACTCAAAAATTAACAAGAATCTCTGAAGAATAAGTCAGAATTCAAGTCCAACAATAAGATGAGTATTCAACTATTTTTGCTTCAAATAAACGAAAATAATTGAATTTATATACAATTCTAATGATTTTGAACTATTTTGATGTACTCGAGGGAATTTGAAATTGAATTTGATGATTTGAAAAGAATTTAGTCTGCCGCACCTCATGTAATGATGATGGGGGGTGGGGCTGGGGGGGCGATATCTCTAAAACCTATAATTTTTCTCAATTCAATTATTTTAATTATTTTAACTCTAATATTTCAAGCAGAAAAAATCACATGGTAGTCAAGAGGTTGGTTTGATTATGAATGAAAAAGCTAGTCAGCATCTCAAAGATCATGATTTTGTATCTGCCTGATTGTTGTGGGCTAGAATGAAGGTAGGAATCAAAGGATTATTTATTATAGCCTGCCACGCCCCAGTTGATAGTGATCCGAAAAAAGTAAAAGACGCCTTCTGGGACACTTTGAATGATACAATAAGTACTTGCGATCAAGGTGGAAGAATAATTCTGCTAGTCTAGTGATGCGTGGTGGAATGATGAAATTTAGTCAGCCTGGAAAGAAAAGAAAAATGCGTACAAGAGAACATTAAAAATCACAGTTCTTAGCGATGAGAAGAGAAATATACTTAAAAATAATTACAAACACAAAAAGAGGAAAGTTGAACGACTAGTCAAGGAAGGTAAAGATAAAATCAGAACAGAAGAAGGGAAGAAAATACAAAACGACTTTGAAGGAACCATGAAACTATTATTTAAAGAGATGATGGGAAGTAAAAGTACAGAGTTAGTCAGCATGAGAAACAGCAAAGGTTAAATGCTATATGACAGAGACGGGATTGTAGACGCTTTCTAGACTCTTTTGAAGAATTATTAGGAGGTGAAACTATGGGACAACAGAACTGCGATATAGATAGTAAAACTCCTAATTTTAAAGTGTAACATAATTAAGAAATTTATTATAAATAAAAATGTAGAGGGAGAGAAGAGGTTTTTTGTTGAAGAATACAAATGGAGTTGCCATATATTTTTGATCTGACTTGCTGCAATAAGTACAGTCAATATTGTGATTTTCGAATGTGGCATTACTAATACCTCGAATTAAGATTTTCCATGGTAAAATTTACTATTCAGTAATGGGAGAATCTTCCGCTTACCCGGTACTACTAGTCCAATAATGAAATCATTCTCTCTGTATGCTAAATACTTTTGTCCTATTGGCCTGGGTACGCCTGAAAATTTTTTGAAAAAACGAACATGATGAGATTCCAAGGGATAAGGATGAACTGCGTCCTCTTTAACTCATTCTGTAAGAAAAAGTTCACTGTTAAAAATGTTTGAAAAATTCCGACACATTTAGGATACTAAAGTAACTAATGTTTACGAAATTAGGTTGCTGATCAAGAAATCCATTAACTTTTATAGTGAATTTACCAAATTTTTATCAACACACTCGGATCCCGATTTAGTAACCACCGGTTTAGTCATTCCTAGAATTGCTGCCCCAGGCAGTTTCTTAGCGCGCAGGACGAGAGATGATTGCGACTCTCGCTTCGGAATGGCCGCGGCGCGCGAGTACTCAGTCCAGTAAATTGCGCAATATTATGCATTACAATTCGAAACGGTTCAGGAGGCCTCGTAAATAAACTTCTAAAAAGGTACATCAGGACCACGAGTGACTAGCAGCAGCTGCGTAAATTAATAATTAAATTTTGATTTCAATATGAATGTGCAGTATACATTTGTTTTAACAATATAAATTTCAGTAAGACTATATGCGAGCAAAGTTTATATGTAAATGACTACGTACGATTTTAACGAGACCACAACAAAATTCATATTTTTGTTTAAAAAATAATATTTAGAGGTTCCACAAGCCCCATAAAGTTTAACACGTTTTTCCCATAAGAAAAAAATAAGTTTTTGTAAAATTTATTCAGAATCGTCAGTATTAGGTAAACCGAGTTAAAACTAACTTTTTCCTTCAAAATAAACCATAAAATGCGAACCAAAAATGAATTTTCAAATATCACTGCCGTAAGTCTGTTTTATATAGTCCCCAAAAAAAAATCCCATACGTGAAAAATTGGGTTTTGCGATTTTTTAAACACAAACTATTCCTAATACATTAAATACTACTTTCTACTGATAATTATATGTTTACACTTTTCACTTAGAACGAGGAGAAAATTAGTAAAATTTTACAAATATAATTATTTAAACAAAGTATTATTGTTTATAATTATCATCTCTTCAGAAATGCTAGATAGTTGTGGCTATTTCTGACATTTTCTACTTTTTGTCAACTTTTCGCTTAGAGTGAGGAAATAATTAATTCAGGTTAACACACATAATTGTTTAAACAATTTATTATTATTTTAAATAATATTATCTTCGAATAATGCTACAAAATTGCGATTTTTTCTGAAATATTCAACTTTTGTCCACTTTTCACTTACAGCGAGGTGAAAGTTAGTAAAACTTAACAGAAATAACTGTTAAAACAAATTATTATTGTTTATAACCATTTTCTCCCACATTAATGCTAGATAGTTGCGGTTTTTTCTCAAATTTTTAACTTTTTGTCCAGTATTTACTTAGTGAGATAATAATTAATGCAAGTTAACATACGTAATTGTTTAAATAATTTATTATTGGTTTATAACTATCTTGTATTGCTATTGTATTTTATTGATAATTATTTTAACTATTTTAATAGAACCCAAGAAGAAAAACTGAATATTTTTGGTTGAAAGTTCATTCTTTACAATTGAAAATTAAACCGCTTAGTTGAATGTTGAACTCGATGTTAAAATTTTATTTTTTGTTGAAAATTGATTTCTTTTATTAAAACTTGAACTATTTTGTCGAAAAATCGTTTTTTTTCTCTGTAAATTAATTTTTTAAACTGAAAATTTAATTATACCATTTTCAGCTGAAAATACAAGTCATTTGTTTGAAAATTCATACTTTTTGGTAGAAATTTGAACTATTCTGGTAGAAATGGAAATTAATCTTTTTTGGTTGAAAGTAGAACTACTGTGTTAAAAATTAATTTTTTTGTTGAAGATTCATCATTTCAGTCAAATTTTGATATATTTGGTTGAAAATTTAAATATTTGGTTGAAAACGCGTTTCTTGTTTGTTGAGAATTAATTTTTTAAACTCAAAATGTAACCATTCCATTCTTAGTCAAATAATTATTTAATTTGAAAGTATATTATTATTTATGTTGAAAATATATTTATTTGATACAAAGAGTTGATGCATGTATACCAATGAAAAATTTTTTTATATGAATAAAATATTGTGTAACATTTATGTGCACGATGAAACTGAGGCAAATTTAAGATCTATAATTTAACATTTCATTCCATTTTTGCTAAAAAATTAATATTTTTAAGTTGAAAAGTCACTTATTTTGTTGAAAACTCGTCTTTTTGAAAATTTAATTATTAAGTAGAAAATTCCCCCTGAAATTAAAAATTTGGTTGAAGGTTCATGTGCTTTGATATAAGTTTATCTTTTTAGTTGAAAATTAATTTCTTGTTGAAAATAGTTTTTTAAATTGAAAATTAATTTTTGTAACTGAAAATTTAAGAATTCCATTGTGTCGAAAGTTTATCTTTTTTATAGACACTTAATACACAACAATCTGCGACATACAAAATCATGATCTTTGAGATGTTATCTTGCTTTTTCATTCATAATCAAACCGACCCCTTGACAACAATGTGATTCACTACGGACTCCTGACCATATATCAAAACCGCCTTTCAACAACCCATTTTCTATGTTTCTACTAAGTAAGCAACATAAGTAAATATTAATAGTATTTGTTTTACATTTAAGACCATGTCGTGTTTTCCCGATCTTAGAACATTAAATAAAAGACACTAATGCAGGTTTATCTAGCCCTAAATGTAAATGTGTAGTTGTGCAAATAGTACGCACTATCAAATTTTCATTTTTAAAAACTTGTTGTTTTCTCATTATATGTGTAGCACAACTAGCTGGCCAACTATATGTTGAATTGAGTGGTGGAAAATTATTCACACAAAATCATAACTAACATCAAGAATTAAATTTTTATTTGAGACAGCCTCAAACCTTATAACATGAATGTTCTGTTTTCTTAAATTTATGAAAATTGTGTTTCTATAAGTAGAGAAACCATTGATGCCACACTTCGGATAATAAATTTATTGCAAATAAAAATGTAGAACAAGAGAAGAGGATTTTTGTCATAGAATACAAATAGGCTTGTCATATTTTCTTTTTATCTGACTTTCTGTTGAAGTTACATTATTTTGTACCATAGAATTACAGGCTTTTACTTTTTCTACAATAAGTACAGTCAATATTATAATATAGATTCCTTATATCTTATAATTTTACATTTAATATTATATTCCATATATTTTTTTTTTCTTAACTTCTTTATATTGTTGAATTAAATGTCTACTAGCGGGTTCCTAGATTCAAGACTTGAAAAACGTGCGTCATATCAATGAACCATTTGAAGAAAAGAAACTCTCTATTTTCATCTTCCGTTAAATTATACTGATGATGGTCCTTTATGTTTTCTTTAATTCTATGATTTTCACTATTAAGTAATGGGAACATCTTGCCTTTAGCTAATAGTACTAGTCCAATAATAAAATCATTATCTCTGTATGCATGGTACATTTCCCCTATTGGTATGGGTACACCTGCCCTACTTTCGTAAAAACGAGCATGATAAGATTCCAAAGGACAAGGATGAACTGCGTCCTCTTTAACTGATTCTGTATGAAAAAGCAGAATTGAATAAATTTCAGTACATTACACATAAATATTATTATTTAGGAATTTTCGACTCCTCAAACAAATAAAAATCTTTTTATAAATGCCGAAATACACTGTTCTGTAAACCATTTTTATACACGAATTAGCAATTTTGGTAATTTTTAATTTATAATGCAAAGTGGCACCTTAGTCACTTTTCTTTTAATAAATCAATCCATTGGTTAACCACTATTGATTAATAAGGTATTTTAATGAATTTGCCAGGATTTCAAAAAACATCGGATTTCATAGAATTTAAGGGAATTTTATGATCTTTTAATTATTTGAAAGAATGTATTCACAAGTCAGGGATTTCGTAGCGTTACAAAGAACAGCGCAATGTAGAGCAACAAATATATAATATTAATAAAAAAAATATATTGATTTTAAACAGTAAGTAAATATTATGCTTACCAAGAGAATTAGGAAAACCCGCTAATGTTAAGAGCAGAGTAGCAGTAAAGATCCTCATTTTTACCGAAATTTCGATACAAAGAGCTGCATTTTTGCGATACTTATTTATTCTTATCTTATTACTGTCTTGCATTAATTGGGCTTATCTTATCTGTTCTTCTAGAGTTATTTATTGTCAAATTGATTGGAGAACTACTAAATTAAGAATGGCTTTTAAATAAAGTAAGTATTGACTCTGTTATCTTTTAACATACGCAATGCAATCTCTCATTCTAAATTAGTTGACATATGATATTTGCTTATTGATTTTATTAAAAATTCGTTTTCCTTAAAAATTGAAAATTAATTTTCCTCACTGAAAATGTATATAATCCATTCTTAATTGAAAATTGAACGTTTTTCGTTGAAAAATCAACTGTTCAATTTTTCGATGTTAGTTATTTTCTTCTACTGGTCTAAATTCAATATTTTTTAAATATTTAGCTAGAGAGTCATTTTTTCACAACCAAGAAATAAAAATCATTATTAAAAAAATATAAATTTCAAGCCAGTAGACAAAAAAGAATTACCATCAAATTATTTACGACATTTATTTGGTCAAAAACCAAAAAATCAACAAACAAAATTTAATTTTTCATTGCGAATTCATCTTTTTTTTGTGTAGAAAATTCAACTACTTGGTTGAAAGTTAAACCTTTTTTTCTCACGAGACAATCACGAGAAAATGTGTTCGTTAAGGCCAAAAGAGCTTTAACAAAAGAGAATTCACAATCACTAAATTTCAGTTATTGAACATCTATCTCTTTCGTAGAAAATTTAACGATTTTATTGAAATTTTTTTTTAAACATTATTACTTAAACTAAAAATTTAACTATTCCATTAGTGGCTGAAAATTGATCGTTTTCAATTGAAAATTTGTAGAAAAATAATCTTCTTGATTAAGAATTCAACTACTTGGTTGAAAGTTGAGCTAATTAAAAAAATATATATTTTATTCATTATTTGAAGATCCACCTCTTTGGTTGAAAATTTAAATATTTTGTTGAAAATGCCTTTTTTTCTTCAGAAGCCAACTTTTTCAACTGCAAATTTAAGTATTACGTTTTTGGTTTAAAATTGATAGCTTTTAGTTTAAAATTTAACTATTTAGTTGAAAATTGACTTCTTTGTTGAGAATACAACTGTTTTGTGAAAAAAATCACCTTTTTGGCTCAAAAATGCAATTGTTTTGTTGAAAATTAGCCATTTTGGGTTGAAAATTCTGTTATTTTCAAGGAAAATTAAACTATTTTGTTCAAAATTAACTTTTTCGTTAATAATTAATTTTTATGTTGAAAGTTCAACTGTTTTGTAGAGAACTCGCCTTTTTGGTTTAAAAATTCATCTCTTTTGGTAAAAATGTTTTGTTTTTTTTGTTTAAAAATGCAACTGATTGATCAAAAATTGTCTTTTTCTTTTTGGTAGAATTTCTTGGATGGAAATTCGTCTTTTTGATTTTAAAATTCATCTCTTGGTAGCAATTTTATATTTTTTGCTTGAAATGTCGGCTATATTATTTTTTGTTGAGAATTGACCTTTATAGGTTCAAATTTCAACAATTTAGCTGAACTTTTTTCTTTCTCGACTGAAAACTTTATTTGTTGAAAATTCGTATTTTTGATTGTAAAATTCATAATTTTAATTAAAATTTTATTCCTTTGGTTGAAAATTGAACAATTTTTGAACATATTATTTTATTGTTGCTGAAATTTAATTTTTTACTGAAAATTAAACGTTTACACTTCAAGTTGAAAATTGATCTTTTTAGTTGAAAATTAAACTATTTGTTTAAAAATTCATGTATTTCGTTGAAAGTTAGTCTTTTTTGTGGTAGAAATTTAATTTAGTTGGTCGAAAATTCGTCTGTTTGACTTAAAAATTCATCTCTTTTGGTAGAAATTTCATATTTTTGGTTGAAATGTCAGCTAGTACATTTTTTTTTAGAATTAATCTTTATAGGTTGAAATTTAAACTATTTGATTGAAATACAACTGTTTTTGGTTCAAGTTAAATTTTTTTTAAATAAAAAATTGGACCATTAATGTAAAATTTCATCTCTGTAGGTTGAAAATTCAACTATATGTAGATATAATTCAGGCGAAAAATTGTGTTAAGTAAAATGTTATTGCAGCTTGTGTCCTTTTTCTAAAAACGTGTTTTTTTTATTTTTAATATATTTTAATACCAAGACTTTATAACGAATTTGAAGTTTTTTTTTATATTGAAACAAATTTTGTCTTTTCATTTTTTTTGTCTCTTTCGTCTCAAATTTGTAGCTCTTTTTTGGATCAGGAAATTTTATAAATTCATTTTTTTCATAGTTTTTGTCGTTTTTCCAAAAATTAAGTTTTTTGTTTAATGTTTTTTTTACGAATAAAACAAAAACCACGCATCCTATAAAAAAATAATTGATAAGAAATTCGTAGCTCTTTTTTCGATTCACAATTTTCGATGATTTATCTTTTTTCGTATCTTGTATAGTTTGACCGCAAAATGGAATTTTTGATTTTTCATTATTTTTTTGTGCGATCAAAATTTAAATTTTCGGTTTTTCAAGAAAATCAAAAAAGTCTCATAACAATATTGTAGGGTGTTCAAAGCGAAACATTTTCATTTTCTTTATTTGTTTTCATATCGTGCGTTCCTTGGCCTAAAATGTTCATTCTCGTTTATTTTTTGGGATTTTGTAAATACTATAACTCGGGTAATTTTTTTTAATCAAAAAAAGCCATCGAAATAATTTGTCCATCTTTCTCAATACTACTAATAACCGTACATAGAATTTTTGAATATTGAAGAAAGTGTTCTCGAAAATTTTCAAAATGTGCTCACATTCAAGCCTCGAAATTCCACGGCAGCGTTTTGTAACCTCAATTGTCAAGTGTGGACGTAAGAATGGTGAAACTCGTGTTTTTCATAGACAGTTATTCTAATATTTATAAAAGTAAGTGATTTTCTGTTAAATAACTTCTTCGTATATCTGGTTATGAAACTGCGTCATGCACTATGCGTTACGCAAAAGTGCCTGCTTCCCACTTGAAGTGTTTTGCAAGGTGTTTTGTTGCAAGAAAGTGATGTGCTTTTGGATGCTGCTCTCTTCAAATGGTTTAATCAATCGAGTGACAGAGTATCTGGACCTATTATTCGAGAATAAGCTTCCATTTTAAACGAGATGCTCAGCAACCCAGAAACGTTTTATAGAGGAGTCAACTAAGGTTCAAACCTTTCAACCCGCGGGCTTTCCACCGATTTTGATGAAGCTTTTTGCATTGCACAGCTGAATGTGTGTAATGAAAAGTTAAACAAAAAATATTGTGCGCTAATTTGAAAATCCATGTTTTTTTTCTAAGTTTCCAAAAATCGATTGTATGATGAAAAATAGCGTGCACAACTCGGGTCGAAAGGCTATATGATTGCAACAAGTGTGAGTGCTGCCCTCGCTTTGCTCGGGCAGCAAACTTCGCACTCGTTGCAATCATAGCCTTTCAACCCTAGTTGTGCAATATACTATTTTGTAACGCATGCTCGAAATGTTAGCTTTTCGAGGCACGCATTGCGTGTGGGAAGTGACCAATTCCAAAACCGAGTGAAAAGCAATTACAAAAAGACCTTTTCTAGCTGCTGCGCTTGCGCTCTTTGAGTAAGATTACTTTTTATAGCTGCTGCGCGTGCGCAATGCGGGCCAGATTACTTTTTCTAGCTGCTGCTCTTGTGCATTTCGATTGAGAATTACTTTTCAGATCTACTGGATTCACAACCTAACTTCATTCTGATTTGACGCTTAAGAGACTGATTGTGAGTAGTGAATAGTAATTTGACAAATTCAAAGTGATGAGTTACCATTATGTGATAAATTACTATAAATTACCGATAAATTACCGAAAATATCTGAAAATTGTGAAATTTTTTTGATACCTGAAATTTCCGGTAATTTAGCAACTTTTCCATAAATTTTCGGAAATTCAAAAAAATTTAGGATTTCTTTCAAAAAGCTTTGGATACCTTAAATTTCTTAAAATTTCGGGTAATTTTACCATAAATTTCCAAAAATTAACATAAATTTCCGAAAAACTTGTTTTTATTGTTTCTCAAATTGAAAATTTTCTGCATTTGTTACAAAAAATATCGTGTGCAAGAGGTGCTGAAAGTAGACAATTGCCGTTTCTGTCCTCATTTATTGAATCCCCGATTAGGCAGCGAAAATATTTAGATTCTAATCCCTTTTGAAGTCAATCGGAGCTGTCAAGCTTAACCTAAAATAAATTAAAATCGGCATTTTCGTTTAACGTATTAGAAGGCGTGTCAAACGCATAAAATTTGCCGAATATTGTAGGCAATAACAATATATCACTTTATAACAAAACTCTCGCTTTATGCGAGTATGATAAATTTCAAAAATGTAGAATCATGATAAAGAAATACAAAAAAATTAGTTTTCATTACTGCAACTGTGCAGCAATCAATCTTGATAACGTAAAATGACGAATACTGTATTTTTAAATGCTTCTACCCTCATTATTATTCGAAAAACAATAAACAAGAACAGCGAAATGTGCATGTGAAAAGGGATTAAAAATGTTCTATTTCATGTTCGATTTGGGGTATCCAAAAGTTTTCAGAAAAATATTTTCGCCACTGGGTACAGAAAGGGATTCAATTTAAGAGATAACTTCTAGTGCTCTGAGGATTCAAAACCTGAGGACAAAAACGGTATCGAAAAGGATTCAATAATTGTCACGTCACCATTAAACAGGAAATTTTCGAATGATTTTCAATACAAGCCTTCTTACCTGGTCGTTATGTAAAGATCAGCACAGAATAAGAGATAATGCAGTGAATCAGTATTCGTGTCAATACGACTGCTTTTTCTGGTATTGTTTTCTCTGTATCGTTTAAAGTCTTTATTCTTAGCTTTCTCTGCCTCTTCTGATTATTGGTTGCTTTGGAAAATGAGGGAGTCGATTATATTTTAATCATGAATTAAAATTTTATGCATTGATGCAGGCATGAAGTACTAACTGTAGTTTTGTACATAAAAAGTCTGCTTTTTTACACAATTTTCGCGAAACTTGTTTGTATGGATGGCTTCACCAGGTTTCTGAAGAAAGTGAAAAAATTAGTTATTAATAGTTGATGATGTTGAAAAACCAAGTTTTCACGTTTATAAATAGCCGAAAAATTAATTTGTTAATTGAGTTTATCTAAATAATTATTGAGTCTCATATAAGCTCTCCAAACGTCTAAAAAATAGTTATTTACACTTTATTACGTTGAAAATCCCAAGTTTATAGCTAAAAAAATAGCCAGAGAGTGAATTTGTTAATTAAATTTGTTTAAACAATCGTTAATTGTTACTGGGCAACTAAATCGGATAAGTAAGTGACATTTTCGTATAATTTTTGGCTGATTCAGTAGAAGCAACTGCATTTATTTTATCATGAATACAGGCCGTAGATAGTTATTTATAAAATTGGTTTATAGAAGAACAAATTGATTATTATATTTCATGAATTCATTAAGGAACGGTTTTTGCCTATAAATTGCACAAATCTAGTGCGAATCAATTGACGGATTACTGTTAATCACCAATAATCCATTTCCATTAGTTGAATGAAATAAACAACTTTTTTCAAATTTTCTTAATCATGAATGATGAGAATTTTATGGAACAATATACTTTCAAAAAATGCACTAAAGTTAGCTCACTGAATGAAAGGTGACTACTTTTTTATCAGGGTAATTTGCCAGAGAGCCAAACAGCAATGTTTGAGATAACCTCACCGAATTTCGTAAAAAATAACGTAATTAGAACGTTTATTGGACAAAAACATTTTAAAAATGTCATGAGAAAGTCTTAAAAAATGGCCTACGTCAGGTCAAGTTTCGTTCTAAAAATGTCCATGACTAAAAGACGTCGTAAAAACGTATTTGAGATATTGGAAGCTTTTAGAATGTAATTTGTCCTGACATAGGACCTTTTTCCGAACTTTATAATGACGTTTTGTGACATTTTTTTCTCAATAAACGTTATCTACGAAAAACAGGCTCGGCGGAACTTTCCACATGTGAGTGTCCCGCTTACTCCAATTCCTTTACATTCCCGATTCTTAAGGAGCGAGAAAGACAAATAACCTACGTTCCGCCGAGCCTGACGACAAAAATTTCAAAGCAAAAGCTAATAAGAAAAAGCCTGTTGTAATTAATGAATGATATGCATTCAATTTTTCAGAGATAAGGGGAAATTAAATATTGAGTGGAACTGAAGAATAAATTTTGCCGTTACCCGTAAAAATAATGTGTTTCCTGCTTACTTCCTTTAAACGTTAGCGGCCTCTGTCCCTCACTCTCTTGAACTATTCTATCCAAGCAGTCTCCAAAACCATATTATCACTTGTATTTGACGATTTTTGGTTCTATTATTTATCATTTTTAATCTTATTTTTCTAATCAGCCTTGCGAGCTAACTGCTTTCACTTGACCTCCACGCTCAGATTTCTCTTTGATCGACAAACGCTGTATCTTATTTTCCTTCGCCATTTTTACGAATTGTAATACAACCGAAATCGAGACACCTCGTTGAACACTGAAAAAAACTGACGCATGTGTTTACAGTTGACGCACTTATCGATTATGCCTTATCCGCTGAGGGTATTGTCTGCTTTTATCGCTCCGCTACTGGTGCGTCATGATGATTGAAACCTTCCCTTGACCCCGCGCGCTGAGAAACTGCTGGGGCCAGCAGTTCTAGGAAGGCTGAAACCGGGGGACAGAGACCGAACGTTTGTGTATTTCAAAATTTGAACTATTTTAAATTAGGATAGGGACACCTTTTTAATTTAATTTGATGAAGGTTGATTTGTACTTCGTTCAAAGGTCGAATATTGTAGCAGCAACTGTGTTGTAGCAGATAGATACGACAGGTCAGTCCGGCTTGCCATAACTGAAATAACAAATCGAACCTGCAATAGTCCGTCTAGTTGGTTCGTAGTTTAAGTAAAAGTTTTAATTACTATCGACTTTCGGGGATCTCTCTTTATTTCGCGTGAATCCTCTGGAGGAAATGCCTAGGCAAAGAGGTTCAAGGAAAAGCGGCTACGAATGACCAGTAGGTATAAATTTCTCATAATTACTATTCAATATCATCTTCTATCTTTAATCAAGGTTGTAAAACTAGTTCAGAAATATTTCTGAAACAAAGCGAGAAGCAAAATAATATTGAATTATGAGCAGATTTCTCAACTCAAATTATTATCAACTCAAAATCCAAAATTGTTTTGAGAGAAGTAATTATTTTTATAAATTATTGAGAAAGAAAAATCAAATATTGATTGGAAAATTGTGGGATTCAAGAATTTTTATAAGGTAGAATTCATATCAACAAAATGCGACGAAGAGGTCATGCGAACTAAGGGTTGCTTTAGAAATCCAGGTTGATATATTTTCGGGCGTTCAAGCCTTCGTACCTACTGAATAATTTATTTTAATTTCAATAGACATACATATATAAATTTGATTTTCATTCCATTGTTATTCAATGTATTTAAAAGATAACACTTTTTATACGTACATATTTTTTGGATCAGACTTGTCTTTAACATATGATGCATATGAAATGGGTCAATTGTATTAGAAAACACGGAACATTTTTCTGAATACTCACTAAAGAAAAAAATGAATTTCTTAATAATATCCAGCTTGGAATATCGTTTAACTGAACTGCAAACTAACTAGAACCAAATTTAGTTAAATATTCACATGAAGAAGTCACTTTTCAAACTTCCTCCGCCTAATTCTGGAACGAGGGTCCCACCACGACTTGCGAAAATCTAGAGATTCCAGAACGTCGTAACCGTCGGATAGGAATCTGTAGAGGTCAGAGTCTCGTCTTCAGCGACCGGAACGTCCGGGGCATCTACTGGAACCAGTTTAATTCGACCCCCTAAGAATATGGCGCGGTCACATTCCTCAGGAAACTTCCTGATTGTGTGTCCAGGTCATCCGGAGGAGTTCCGCGGTCGACGGTGGTCAGGCTGACCACCAGTATTTATGTCCTGGACAACCGGGTATTCCGCGTGTCCTGAGTGTCCAGGATAGTTTCTCGGAGCTGCGCCCTGCTGGCCTGCTAATGGTTATGGTAATTACCGGCCCTAATTGCAAGCAATGGAATTACGAATATCAAAGTTCAACGGCGCTCGCTCTAGTGCTTGAAACACTTTAAGCTCCCCATGTCTCTCCCTTCTCAAAATTAAGTTTCAACAAAACTTCCAAAACAAACTTTTCCCCTAATTCATGTTTACCAGTTTTCGAAATTATTGTTTGTTAGTTATTTATTCAGCTGCAGTTTATTTATCGAGTCGTTATTCGGAAATTGATTAAGTTTTTATATTGAATATTCATCAAAAATGATATTGAAAGAAACGCTAGTTTTTGATTAAAGTTGACTGAAAGTTGTATTTTTAATTTATTTGAATTCTACTCATTCGCCCAAACTCTGGAAATCAGGGCTAAAAAAATGGATGTTGCAAGCTCACTGCAAGGATAATTTTATAAAGCATCTACATTCTAAACATTCACCTCCAGTTTCTTTTTTGTTTATCTTCAGCTTCTCCCACTTAACCTATTGTTTCCCCTAGTTAACCCTTTAGTAACTCTTTAGATAATTTTAATCCTATTCAAGTAAATACCTAGTAATTATGTTAAATTTGTGAAATATCTGAACTAGTTAGATCAAACTGACATGAGTAGCAATAAGGCGAAGGTAGTGAGCGATTAATAAATTCGCGGTTGACCCTGAGCGAAGGATTCGAGTCGTTAGACCGGTCTGCCCCCTGTAAATTCAATTAATCCGGTATATCGAGCTTGCGAGGCGGCAACCGAGACGAGGGAATGGGAATGGTCGACGGTAGGCGCCTGAAATATCCAATTTTCTGAATGGAAAAGCACATTAGCCGAATATTTAATTGCTACTCAGGATCAGGAGTGGCCACCACCATGCAGCGGTAGCCGTCAACTTGGAAAATGGCGTTGCATTTCCCTGCAACGGCTAACAACTTTCAATCCAAATCCCCCGATTTTACTCCCTCATACCACTTCGTGGTACCTAGCTCACCCCCTCGCTACTTTTCCCAAAATACGCTTACCCCCTCTTTGCTCTCGTGGTATCAATTTAATTTGCTTTCTGACCCTCCGCAGAGTGGTGCCTTATCCGCACTCCGTGTTTTCACTGAAAGTTCCTCTCAAAACAGGAGTTTGATTTTTTTATTGGGAGAAAATACAAAAGTTAAGCTTAATTTCAGGACTAGTGATACATGGTTAGATTGATTCGAATGTTCCCAACTCCAACATCATGAATTACGTAGAGAGGTGCGGACTGTTTTGTTAAAATTGAAGTCATATTTTCGTTTCGTTCTCTCGAGAATCTCATTCTTCTAACTCAAGAAAATGATGTTTTTTATAAATTTCATTGTTGTTATCTAAAATTTGAATTTTTTTATTAAACTTTTTAAAGGTAAATAAGTTTCTCTATTTAAAAAAGGACGAATTATTTGTGTGGAACTGTGTGTTTGTGACAGGATATGGAATTGCGGTGGGTGTACTATATAGGTGAAAAATGTGCAGTCATTTGTCCTATGGATGGTCCTTAGTCAGCGACGTAGCGTGACTTCGATTTGTGGAGCTCGGAGACAAAATAGATTTGCCTTCCCGGAAATACGGTCCAATTTTAGGAGGAACTTTCCGTACTGTTCGGACAATCGTCGCACCTAAATTTAATCCGTAGCAACGTTTTTATAGAGCACTCCTAATCGAGAACAATGCCCGGAAATGAAGCGTAAAAATCGCGATTCTGTAAAAATATCCTCCTCTAATAAAATCAAACTACTATCCTTCACAATATTAACGATTTAAATGTTATTAGAATTACATCCAACTTTAAACATTAAAAACTTTAATTGTCATTCAGTTTGTAATTTTGTATTCTATGATTATCATTGTAACCTTCATTTTACTTTCGTATTTTAAAAGAAATCTGCAATCAATTCACTTTCTATACGAAGGAAAGAAAAATAAATATTTGGTCGAAAGGAGAAGAAATTTTTCGGAATTGGCTTTTAAATTAAAAAAAAAATTTGGATGAATTTACATTTGTGCATATGAGTTATAGTACTTAAGGGATTCCATACGTTTTCCAATTTGATAAGCAAGTTTCCCCTAATGGGTTTACCCTCTGCTCAAGGATGACTTACTTTGATGTCAAAGCCAATCCATTAAACATCGTTTCTCAACTACCGATCACATTTTCGTCATTTCCGATTCGAATGGAGTTTGAGGGGTCATGGGGGGGTATGAGGAAGCAAATAAGAATTTGTAGAATTCCGCACAGGGAGAAATCCATTCTTCGTTTGCGGAGTGACCGAAGCTTATTGTCCCGTTGAAAGTTAAACAAGGATCTCTCCTTGATGTGGTTATTGTTGCTTTTCTGCTCCGGCTTTTTGCCTTTTCTGTGCAAGGGCTTAATTGGAAAATATTAAAATTCTTTCGAGCTGCTGGTTGAGCCGTTTAACATTAAAGACTCTCGACTACCGTGTGGTTCTCTTTTTATCCTCTGAGCTTTTCTCCTTGCTTTTTTACTTTTTTATTTCAGCGTTTGTAACCAGCAGAGGTTTTCCTGGATTCGTTAAAAGTAACATTTATTCAATTATAATGTTATTTTTTAAGAAATTATATTTTATACTTCTATGAAGGAGAAATACTTACTGTTAGCTTTATTTTATGGCGTTAATTTAATTTTTCTTCAAATAGTGTAATAAAGTGGAAGGAAAAAATGCGGAAATGGTAGTTAGAGAAGTGAAATTTGAGGAACCGAAGAAAGTGTTTGGTAAGGCAAGTCGCAATCGTGCCAACGTTTTCAACCTCCTCGCAGCACTCGAAAGTTGGCTTACCATTAAGATCTTCTATTTGCACTGTCAACGACTGCCTCGGCCGTTTGATATTAATGTATTTCTTGTGATATCGTATGCTGGTAATTACGCCGAGAGAGTTAAGGGTGCTATAGGAATATCGAACTTGGTTCCTCCTTTTTCTTATTTCAGCTCAAAACTTATATGAAAAATATTTTCAGTATACGATTCAAGTATTGGTACCTATTATTTATGAGAGTGGCCTAATTGAGTACTATAATTAGAGTCACATACATACCATCTTTCAAGAAAGGTCATTTAGCAGATTTGTTGATATTCCTCTACATGAATAACAATTTTTTGATTGCACTCATATACCATTCAATCTAAAAAAGTGGTGAAATAATATGTTTCGGAAATATCGTTCTCTTTGTTGTTGGAAACCTGATTGGCTTTTCATTACTTGAAGCTCTTTTATATCCTAAAATTAAAATTTTGAAAAATTAAATCTAAAAATAATCCCTTTTAATAAGAAAAATTAGACCAAACATAACGTGAATTGAGAAACATGTATGCTTTTAATACTCTTGCGCAGTTAAATTAAAACTTTAAAATTTTGTAGTAAATTCTTTTTGCTTGAAATTAGTATTTTTAGATAAAAATTTAATATATAATCATAAATTTTCAAAGAATACTCTACGTTTATAAAAATGTTAGGCTGTGGTAGGGGTTTTCGCGGTAAAATAACGTTTTTAAACCCAAATCATCATCAAGATTCCCACTCTCTTAAACTGAACCAGTGAAATTGTCACTGGTTGAATCAATGTTTTGTATTATCACTGGTGAGCTAGTGATTTCCCGATTCTGATTCGGCGAACCAGTAAGTGATTCAATTACCGGTGACGCCAAATTATGGCTTCACCCAGTGATAATACTAATGATATAGGACGCCAAGTTACGTAAGCCCCTATGCGCCACCTTCAGGCACGTACGCATGTATGCATTGACTTGCGTTAATTACGGTAACGACGGCATAGCATACAGGTTGCGTAGCCTTCCTCAAAACGTCAGTTTAAACTAAAAATGGGAGAATAAAGAAAAAAAAATTGTCGGGAATAGTGAAAAGTGAAAAGTGATTTGGAGGCAAGGCTGCAATATTTATTAAATATTTATTATTAAAAACGTTAGTAAGTAACATAACTATGAGGAGCAGGTTATAGGTTATTATTTTGTCGAAAATAACCTGTAGAAATTTAAATTTTTCAAAAACCTATTTTTATCAATTTTAATTGAAATCTTAGACAATTCAAATTTTGTAAAGTCTGATTCGAGAATTAAAAATTGGAAATGAATTGCATTTCGAAAACCCCAGAAATGAAAATAAGAATTAAAGGTTTGTAGTATATTTAGTTGTGGTGTAGCAATTTTATATTTAACGCATCCAGTTTAAATGCAATTCCAATTACAAAGAATAACTGCATTTTCGAATTATTGCAGTGAGAAAAATTCTGAATTTCAGCTTCTTAAGATTGAAAATGTTTCTATTTTCTCATTTGTAGATTATAAATAATTCTCAAAGCTTACAATTTACATGGATTCAATTTTAAAGGTTTTTAATTCAAAACTTTTTCCACAAGCAACTCTTCTTATTTCAAATGCTCATAATTATGGTTTTAACTGTGATATTCTAGCATTTTTTAACAACATTAATTATTTTAACTTGTTTTCAAGGTGTACAGAATTGTAAATACTTGATGAATGTACAATCCTTTGATTTTAATGTTGATTTCAATTTTCCAGATCAACGTTCCTACGTGACATTCGATTCCTGTTTCTGTGATTTCAACGGAAAGCACAAACGAACTTAAAAAGGTAGAGAGTTAATTCAGCCGCCACTAATACTTCCGTATGTACTAATAGGTCCGCGAGATTACTCTTTTTCAAAAGGTTAAAAAGATGTCCCCTGATTACGAATATCTTGTGTAGGTTTTCGAAATCTGATTCAATTTTTGTTTAAAAAATTTGTTAAACAATTCTATTACTTATTTACAAAAAAATGTATCAAATTAATTTTAGTATGCCTGAGCAAAACTGAAACTTTTTCTCATTTTGCACTTTTTACGTACGACGAACCGTTTGCAATCCACAGCGTTATAAACAAATGATTTTCCAACAAAATTACCATATTTGCACAGTGTTACCTCAGAATTTATTACTCAGAAATGTTTTTAACATGTACGCTGTCTACAATGAGGATAACTCTCTTGAAAGGAAAAAGAAATCTTTTGATCAAATAAAAAATTCTCTCCATAAATTGTTGTTAAAAAACTGCTATTTTTGAATGGAAATCGTTTAGACTCTTCGTTTATTAATGAAAAATCATCCAGACCAACCGGTGTCATAATTTTGCTTAAAATGGTTGCGAAACCTTTATCTACCATTAATTACATAATTTATTGTTCATAATCTCTCTTGATAAATTGTTTATAACAATTGGTATAAATAATGACCCTCAATAACCAGAATTGATTAAAAATTTTTTTTGTATTAATCCTTGACACATTTTTAAACTTTTCACTCTTGTGATATTTTCTCGTACGACAAGCCACTATTTATTCACGGCCTTATAAACAATGTATTTTGCATAAATGCACCGCCCCCTACAAGCCAGAATTTTCAAGTTATTAGCGATTACCTTTCTTTATATCGTTAATTTTACAGGAAACAATATCATTATCTAGTCTGAACGATTTCCTTTTAAAGATAGCAGTTTTTTAACAACAATTTACGGAGAGAAGTTTTTATTCGATCAAAAGATTTCTTTTTCCTTGCAAGAGATCTATCCTCATTATAGACAGTGTGCATGCTAAAAACATTTCTAAGCAATAAATTCTGAGGTAACACTGTGCAAATATGGCAGTTTTGTTAAAAAATCGTTTGTCTATAATGCTGTGGATTGCTTCCGTACCTTGCGCTACTGCGCATGCGATGCATAAGGCATTTCATTAGCTGCCGTTCGCGCGCTTATTTTAAATGTTAAAAAATACCATTTTTCATTTATTATGAATAAAATGTGCATATTCATGTTAATCAATATACATAATTTTGAAAGCATAAATTAGACAGAATAATTTGAAAATTAAAAAAAGGTCACATTAGATAACATGATATTTTTTATTTACTGAATACTCATTTTATTCTTCAACCTAATGCTCAGAATATATTGAAACCCATCCACGTACAACTTCAACATGTTAAAATATCATTATTTTTATATATTAATAATAAATTTAAAAAATTGTATTCTTCAACATTTCAAATAAGCGCGTGAACGGCAGCGAATGAAGCGCCTTATGCATCGCATGCGCAGTAGTGCAAGGTGCCTGCGTTGGGAGCACTGCTGTAATGCCCAAATTTGACCTAGCTTACGTTTCGATAATTCACTGCTCGCTGATTGGACATCAGAACGTGATCGTTGTTGCCGTTGATTCGTTGAAACGAAAACCATTAAAAGGAATTTATTTGAAATAAAGAACACTAGATTTAACAGTTAATGGTTCACAATTTATTAATAATGGGTCTTCACCATCACTGTTTCAACTTTACAAATTGTTAGTTTCGTGGTAAACAAAAATAGCAAATCACTTGATGCATAATCGTTTATAATTGTTTATAACGCGGCATCCCGCAAGTCCAAGCTTGATCAGAAAAATTCTAAGTCCAAAAGACTTCATTTGACAATATTAAGTGTCGTAAATTTAGTATTTAATATGCGGTTCGGAGATACAAAAATCTAGCGTTTTTTAGTCGTGCGCGCCTTTTTATAAACTATATTTAGGGCAGAGTAATCTCCCACTTTACCATTTCAGCCAATCAAATCGCTGACGTCATGGAATTTAATAGTAATTTTACCAATTAGAAATTAGGTCGCATGGCTCCGCCTATTAGATTTAAGACGCAATATGATTCATTCGTTGATTGGCATTTCTAAACAACTTTTGTCCGAAGTCGAAATTGTGACCGGATGTTTAAAATACGATTTCAATATATATACACAATACGTATATATATTTTGAGGGCTCTAAGACCGCAAAATCTATATCGTTACATCTCCCCGCCTAATTGAAAGGCTGCTACTGGGTGAGGACAGCCTTTTTCTTGACTGTCATCCGTGCTCATGAGTGTTTGTTTATCTTCTCCAAATTCTAGATGTCAAGTTTCAAGAGTTAATTTATGAGCTTTTAAGTGAATGTTTACTTTACTCAAATTTTATGACTTTTGTACCCAAAAGGGTATGTAACTTAACCTTACTTATGACTATATGGTTCTACGCTTTATTCTAAAATGAATCATTTATATTTATTTTTTTCAGCTAACTATAAAATAAGAAACTCAGTTTTTTTAATATTCAATCAAAAGGAATAAAATTCGGCCCAAATTGAAATGAAAGCAAAAGAAAACGATGGACCTTAAATATATTTACAATTTTCAAATTAGGTTAAAGAAATAAAATTTGAATGTAGTTTTATGCATATATTTTTATACCATTTCTCCTTAAATATTACAAAATAAATGAAAAGAATCTAAAATGTAAATTATTTTCAAATTAATAAAATTTTATCAAAAATTAACATAATTTTCAAAAATATATATATATATATAAAAACCACTTATATCTACAGACACAATGCGGCCCTAAGAGTGCTTTATAACCATCTTTGTCGCTCTTACGGTATTGGCACAAAAATAATTGCAGATCGGGGCAAAATTGAAGGCTGTAGACTGTTTTGAACGAAAAAAATGCGCTTCCTCCCACATTGCGATGTATCTGGGCATGCTATCGTGTGCACATCAACATTTCTATTATTACTGCAAATAAACACCGATTTTCATGAATCTTCTTTTCACTTTCTTGAAATTTTATGAATAAGCTATTTCTGCTAATTAAAATTGAATTACGCCATGCTTTCATAATTTCAGTTTTTTGAACCGGCCTGCATCTCCTAACAATGAAAGGGTGATTCGTTTCGGGTAATTCGATGCGCTCCCGAGTCTCCGCTTGCGCTCCGGGGAGTCTGCCTAAAAAATTTGACGGGGGTCTATTCAGCAGGCCCTGAAAATACACATTCAGCTTGTACGGTGCATCACTGCATTTTTTTTCTATTGTTCTTTTCTTTTTGTTTATAACGTAAAATATGAACATTTAAAAAAAAAACCGAATCAAGCCGGCAAAACAGACCAATATTTAGATGAGGTATGCAAAATATCAGTCAAAAATATTCAACCGTGATGCCGGAAACTGGAGTGCCGTTTTCTAATGCTGTTAAATCCCCTTAAGAGTGCAGCAAGAAGTGGCAGAGTGAAGAATACCAGGGTTGGTGGTGTGGTTTCTGGATAGGGACGGCGCGTAAACGATACCTAGTCCCGAGGAAATAAACGTTGAATACTATCATCTTTTCATCCTCTCGTTTTTTTTTTTAAATAGCCTGTCCTACTTGCATTTCTCAATCTCAATACATCGTTTTGTTACGCTTCTGAGTCAAGGGAATGAAAACACCATCATCATTTATTGTCCTAGATCCAATATCGGATCTTTTTATTGTCATATTAGGTATTCCTAAAGTACTATGTGATATTCTCACTGAGCTCTAAATAATAATAATCAAAATCTTATTCAATAATATGTCAATTCAAGCCTGACAGATCATAGTTTATTGTTTTTGTGTAAATTAAGATGTGACTTTAAAAACTGGCAAAATAGATTAACATACAAACAGCAACCAAGATATAGCTGATTCTACTAAATTCCTACCACTTTACAAATTGCGTATTGAATTTTTTAACTCCATATGAGAATGGCAAGTTCCTTTCCTTGACAGAAGTTATGAAAAAAGAGCTTCTCTATGTCTAGCGGGAATGGGGAAATCAAGTGGAGTTAATCCCGCGAAAAAAGGTGAATTTTATTACATTTATTTCAAGTGATAATATATATAATTCATCCTTCCCGAGAGGTAAATAATTTCGAATTTCGATGCAAACCAGTTACACAATTATAAGCGTTTATAAGTCAACAATTTAAAATTTCTTGAATCGCAAATTGCAGCGTTTTGAGCGTGGACACATTCTACGCTGCTTTAAATATGCTTAGCTTAGAGTATTTAAGTTTGAATAATTTGAAGAAAGGTTTGTTCTAAAAAATCTAGAATTATGAAAATTTCAAGTTGAAAAATAATATGCAAAAATGGGCAAAAATTCCAAATATAAGTGTTTAAAATTAAACAATTTCGAAAATTAGAGGCATTCGAAAATAAAAATTTTTAGCTATCAAGTGCTCAGAAATGACATTTTTAATCACTGAACAAAATATCGTGATTTATATCGGTTCTGATGTGCACAGAAGAGGAATAGAAAGAAAAATATATAAGTAAAAGAAGGATAGCCTGAAATTGACTAACCGAATGAGCAGCCTCTTGTGGAAAATCTAGCGGTTTGATGCAATAAGTGTGAATTTGCATCTCATTGTGAGATGTTATTCGATTTCTATTTGATTTCCTCATATCATCGTGAAGAAAACCTATGTAGAATAAGCCCTGGTTTCAAAATTGAAAATTGTTCTTTTTTTGAAGACTTCAAAATTAAAAAACATGTTCTAATTGTAAAGACTTCAAAATTGAAAAAGATGTAATATTTCAAACTACAAGCGGTCAGAGACATAATTTCGAAATAATATAGATGTAAAAGAGGAACTCATAGAATGAATATCCATAAGGGTGGACTGAAAATGCTGAAGTTAGTTGAATCATTTAAGCCGTCCAAAATAGTTTAGTTTGGCTTCCGAAGGAAGTACAAAATTAAATTTTGAAATCAGTTAATGTTTTCTGCACTGCTTTTGAATTTCGAAATTTAAGAGGACTTCCTTGTGGTCCAAAATATCGTTGCGAACTGTTTGTATGTAAATTTTCTTTGCGGTTATCAACTATAATAATGGAAAATAAACCAGAAAAATTATATGCCAATTGGAATTTTTGGAAATGTGCAATGAACATTTTTTCTTAATTTTGTTCACTGTACATTTAACAAAAAGAAAATATGATACTTTTAATTTCTTTCGTTTAAATCGAAGAAACTCGTCATTATTTTGTTCTTGTACAACATTTTCAATTGTTTTTAAGCGTGAAAATCGTTTAAAAAATAGAGAAAAGTTTACGATATAAAACACAATTTTTAAACCAATTTTGAATTTTTCAAATCCTTAATTTTTGAATTAATTAACCAAAAATGAACCATTTTGAATTTTTGTTATCACACATACATCATTAGTGCGATTTTAGAGCCTAAAAACGATCCCCGAAACAGTATTTATAGGTCTAGGCCATTAAACGGTTCACTTAGAGTCCTAGGCTCATCAAGTAATTTCATATAGTTGAGTAGGGCAAAGGAACTAAATGCGAATCGGATTTCAGAAAAAATGTGTTTCAAAATACAATTATATTCGAAAATTTATTTGTGTTGTAGAAGAACTTTTTTGTTTCATTTGAAAAACTTTTTTATCAATTTGGGAACATTTTTTTCAAGGTATGATTTCGGTTTTCAGTTCCTTGCTATTGTTTTGAATCGTCCCTTCTTAGCTCGTCTTGAATAGGTACAACTATAATAAAACAAATACAAAATGACTCAACGTTGTTTCGCTTTAAAAAGTTAGTCATATTTACTTTTTGTAGAAAATATTTGTCTAAAAAACTATAATTTATATTCATTTTATTTTAACACTGAAATTTTAAATTCATGAAAAATTATTTGTTAGGAATTTTGAACGAAAGTTACAAAATTTTACCAAAATCTTCTTCAAATTAGAAACACTAATGATAAAAGAACTGAAAAATATTTTTTATAATTGTACAACAAAAGAGCAAATATGATTCTAAGAATAATATATATTGTGCGCAGGTTGATGTTAGGATGAAGAACGCTATTTTTCACAACTTCCGCATTTTACAACCAGCGTCAGTTCATAAAATCCCTATAAATTTATTAAAACTTCATACTTTTGTGAAAATTTTGTGAAAGTGTCATATTTAAAAAAGAAAGAGTCACTGAAATATTGAAGTATTAGTCACTCACCGTAATCGTGCGGAAACATGCCACAATTAAATTAAAATTTTCACTTCCTAATTTAAGTAAACATTCCAAAAAAATATAGTTTTATAATTATATCATGATCCGTATTAAGTTCTTTTGTCCTACATGATGCAGTTAACTGGTTAACGACAGTCGTTTGGAGAAGATTATAAGAAGGTTATTTCTTTCGAATGCGAAACTACAAAAAATTTGTTGGTTGGCCTAAATGATTCAATTAATTTCATCATTTCTCATAATCCTTGACTGCAGAACAATTCTAAGTGAACAAACGCAAACCAAAAATTTTTAATTACATTATATACGAATATAAACTTGAACTTATTTCACTTTGCATTATGTATAACGATTAAGGACACTCACTTTTGTTGAAATAATTGAAAAAATGTTGAATCCTGAAGTTGCAGGATAGGTCACGGTGAACTTTGTGCTTAAAAGATCCTTTTAATTAAATAATTTTAATTAAAATCCAATGAAAGAAGTATTCTTTTCTGGGTGGATTTACACCTTTGTAGATATGTTAGTTTTTTTTAACTGCTTTTTTTTGCCTGCGTTAACTACTAGTGGTTTAAGCGAACTTGCATTCCTCCTTATCTATTCTTTCACTTTTTCTGCGAATCTGATAGCTACTTTATATTTCTTGTTTTGTTATATTTCAAACATAGTTATTATTTTATATTACTGTAAATTATTTTAGTTATTATTATTCTTAAGTTATCATTTTAAACCATTTTTGAGGAAATTGTGAAAAATAAACGAGACAGAGAAAATAAGTCAGATATACCATTATTGAGATTCTCAGAGTCAACCAAAATTTCTTTTTTGATTTTTTCGCATGCCTCATTGTTTTGGAAAGACTTGCATTTTCTGTTGATAATTTGTATTTTTTTTAATTAACAAGAATCTTTGCTACAAATTTCAGAATCTCGTTTCATTAATATTTTTTCTACTTTTGAAAAACATGAGAATGTTAAAATAAATTTCAAAAAACAGCTACAGATCAATGAAATCTTCTTCTCATTAATGTTTTATACAGAAGTAGATGATCAGAATTTTCAACTGATATCTTTACATATAAATATAAATGACTCCGGTGACTCCGGTGCATAAACGCGTTTTTATGCGACAGCGTAGAGTGTCGTAATGCTGTACATTATGATACAGCGGACGATCACTCTTCACATTACACTCCGCTGTATCGTAATGTACAATATTACGATACTTTACGCTGTCGCAACAAAACTTGTAAATGCACCGTCGTCACATAAAATAGTATATGCGCCAATGCGCACAATTCGTGTCTTCACTCGTCTCGCTTGCAATGCTCGCAGGACTTATCTCGCCTCGGCTTCGATCTTCCTGCGAGTGTTGCCGCTCGTCGCATAAAGACCCTACTTATGCACCTTGGCGCATAATATAGTATTAAATTACAGACACAGAGGGACAGGTTTCAGAAATCTATCTCATTTTACCTATCGAATAACATTGTTGTTCCAGATTCATAAAATTCATCTCTCAAATTAAATGCAATGAACGCTGGAAGAAACAGCCATAGAAACTTCAGTACGAATAACAGTTGTAAGATTGTCTTTTCACCTAAAAAAGAAACAGATGGAAATGCGGAATTCTGAAGCAAAAAATAGATGATTGCTTGGAGAGAACAATAGATTAGTACTTGAATAGGAAATAGAAGAGTCTAAATGCCTTCGAAAGAATTTCGCTTTTATGTAGACTCAGAGTTTTCAAATTTACTCAAAGTCTTCACATTTTGAGTAATGCAACAATACTTTATTTAGGTACATGTTGGAGAAATTGAACCTTTTTCAAATTTTCCTATTACTTTGCTATATACTTGTAACGTACGTTATTTCAAGAACTTTCAAAATCCTCATGAAAAGATCAAAAAAATTGTATGAGTTATCGATAAAAGGATTATTTTTACTTATGACTTTCACCACATGCCAAGTCTGATTATCTCCGCAAAACAGAAATAATTTGCCTCAGGAAGACTCAACTTTTAAGTCTGGAAAACAAACGGAATTTGTGAGACCTTTAGCCGTTGATATGAAAATGAGAACAGAATTAAGGGGATAGTATTCTGTAGAATTTCGTTTCACGAACCCGCTGGTTATAGTCTTTAGTTTAATTACTTTGCGAAGTAATTTTCGTAAATTAAGTACAGTATAATACCCTTTGTGCAATTATCACTTCCCGCACACGCTGCTTTCTTCTGTGAATATTATCATTAAAAAGAAATTCATCGCTGTTATGAAATGTTTACGTAAAACGATGAATGAAAGTTTTAGTTTGAAGACGGTTTATAGCATGAAAAAACTTTTTCTTGAGACGAACGTGGGAAACGACAGCTTTCGTATTTCGTCGAACATGGCGAAAATAATCCTTTTGCAGCATACTGCTGTGTAATATATTGCATTATCCAATCACCGAGCAGAAAATAAATTTACCCTTGTGTAGAGTTATTTTCGTCTCCGTGATTGGATGAATGACTGCCAGGTGAATTTCTTTCCGTATCGGTGATTGGTTGAGACTATATACTATAGAGCTTGGCAAGCGTGAAACAGCACTGCTATCCGTCGTCGGTCGTGTTTGACAGATGAAAAGTGGGGTTACGTGTTCATTGTTGTTTGTCGGGTCCATTCGGATCTTTGTCGTTATTCGTTACTTAAGCCGCCACATATCCACCTTCTCATCAAGACAAATAGTATACGCGCCACGGGTGACACGTAGGAAACCCTCGGCCTCGGGCGATCAACTCCGCTCTCGATTTTTGCATTTCCACGTTTTCGCCCCTATACGCGTAATCTACTATTATATATTTTTACTGTAGATATCAATTCTGGTCTGCCATGCAATCTTTTTTTAAAGTCATCCAGTACGCTTGGACCTCATAAAATAAAGTATTAGGTAAAAATTTCCAAAAGATTTGAAAAAAATTAATTAGAAAATGTATGGAACTCTTATTTTATGTTTCGAGTAATTTAATATATGAAAAACTTTATGAGTCTTGAATAATTTTCTTCGTGAGACTTATCCAACTGTCAATTTTTTTATTTTTGGCTGCATTGTTCCTTAGCTTGAGGCTCACAACTTAAGACAATTGAATGTACCCGTTGTGCAAACCTCAAGTATAAATGTCCCTTATCCTGCACTTTATTCTAAAATAATTTACGACGTCTTTTGCTAGCACTTCACTGTTAAAACTTTAAGAACTTGGAGGATAAGGTGAAAAGGGGTTTAACTATAACTTCTGATTTCAGTATCACATAAGAAATTCATGTGCCAGAATCAGATGAGATCTTTGTTGAAAGTGTCTTCGTTAATTCATTTTGCTTCTTTCCATCGTGCCAGAATTTTCTTGTAGTCTTAAAATGTTCCACCTTTCAAGTCCCTTATAATAATTTATAAGACAGAATTTAGGATTTAAGACTCAAGTGACTTTTTTCTGTTAAAAAAAAAAACTTTCAATAAGAGTATCTATTTATAACTGCCTGCTCTTTTCCAAACCACCACTCTAACCTTTTTAACTGTCCTAACAAAATACATTAACACAAATGATTTTACACTATAAAATAGTATCAACATTTTTTAATAACACGTAGTGTGGAAATACCTTTCATAAAATTGGCTAAAATTTTGGAACAGGAGGAGTATTGGGTATTTATTAATAATATGTGGGCATCTGCATGAAAAGGGCCCTTATGGTCGGTTCTAGTTTAGGAGTCAAAAGTATTATTTTCTCATTTCTGTGGTGGATGATACTAGGACCTGTACTCAATCTATGGGCACTATACTAATGTCTGAAAAGAAACCGGAAGTGGGTATATTTCATATTTGAAAAAAAAGGAAAAAACATGCGCTTATGGCACTTGTCAACTTTAGATGCGTTTGTCTCGAAAAGCGGTTTTTCGAAGTTCCTACTTTAAAAATGACCTGGCGAATGATTTTTCAATCTAAAGGGTTCCCCTTCTGCTGAAAATGTCTTGAATTTATCTAATTATAAACCCCTAGAAGTAACACCATAATAGCCATAAGGGCCCTTCTCATGCTGACGCCCACATATTATTTCTTATTTTTTCAACAAGTCATATTTTACGACGAAATTAGTAAACTAACACAGGCAATCATGGGGGTAATACGTTGATCTTGAAGTGGGATTTAGGTTATTTGCAGCAGATTGATAGACATTTGATTAAAATGATCCAGATAGCCCAAGAAACATATTTGTCGCTTCAAAAAAAAAAAATTTCACAAGATTTCGTTGTTTAGATTTCAAAATATTGCAAAGGATTTCAGAGGATTTTTACTGATTTCAGCGATTTTATGGTGATTCAAAGCTTTTAGTGTGGAGGAACATGGGGCAAAATGGCGACAGGCGCAAAACGGGACAATGATTATATCTCTTTTGTGTTGTGACGCCATCTACTGAAAATTTTAAAAACTTAGTTTTGAATCGTTCCCGAGATTTCGCATGTCAATTCGTTACAATTTTGTTGTTATTTTCCAAGTTATGAGACGCATGGATCGTTTTCATTCCCAATTATAATTTGGACTGATTTTCAACTACACGTAAGTAATACGAATATTTATTTAATTAAAATCGCTTCACCATCAATTTGTTCTGTACTTAATAGCTCTTCTTTTGCATCGAGGCGTTTTTGATTGCGACTATTATCGCGATTTTCGTGAGTCATATTGGATAAAGTACTTTAGGGGCAGAATAGGCAGGGGTAAAACGGGACACTACGTGACATTGCGTGAGATTGCGTTTTGCGCAGGTTTCAACAGTGAGGATGGAGACAAAATTCATGTCTGCGTATTTTGTGAGGCCTGATTTTGGTCATTTTGATGTAAAAATTGGGCAATAAAACTTGTTACAAGTGTTTGTAACTGTAATCATTATTTGTTTAGTTTTTTATAATTAATGTTGTTCATAATATATTTTATTTTTTATTTATACAAGCGTCCCGTTTTGTCCCGTTTAAGGGGCAAACGAGACGACAAACTTTTTTTTTTAAATCAATAAAAAAGTAGTGCATTATGCACTTCAAAATAACCGTCGTTCCCCTAAGCTGAAATAAGGTCACCAATGAAATTCACCAGTTACAGACGTTCCGAAATAATTCCGAGGTAGCATTATACTTTCTCGATCTTCCATTAGCAATCCTTGAAATATCATAGGAATTCTTTATCATTGATCCTTATACTTAAAATTCGAATTGAAATAGAAGGAATTTTAAAATTCAAGAAGGGTAGTATTTCGATCTTCCTTTACGACCCTGTATCAAAATATTACAAGGGATTTTGGAAATTTCAAAGATTCCAAAAAGTTTAATCTGATTTCAGAAGACTTCAAAGTTTCCAAAATTTCTGAAGAAAATTAAAAATTAATTATTATTTTCAAGATAATTTACGGGATTGCAAAGTATTTCAAGGAATTTGTAACGATTTTATCAGATCGACGTCAATTTATAGAATCTCCAAGCAATTTAAAGATTAAACAAATTTCAATGGATTTCAAAGAATTTGAATGATTTGAGGGCATTTTACAAGATTTCGAAAATTTTCTAAAAGTTCAAGGGATTTAACTGAATTTCAAAGAATATCTAGAGAAATCCAGGAAGCAAATGGAATGGACTAAAATTTTAAGGAACTTCTAAGGAATTTTAGAGGAATTTCAAAAGATATTAAAGGTTTCAAGACTTTGTACAGGATTTAAAAATATTTCTAGGGATTTCGTGATTTTCTGGCGAATTAACACTAGAAGTACCGGAGTTCGCCGTACCCCTTGAAGTACCACGTGGGTCATTTTTGACCAACAGTAGGAAACCACCGTTTTATTGGTATTTGGGTGGTGTTTTGGGTGTAGTTATCTTTACAGTACGTTTAGGAAGACTCTAAATTGTAACCAAAGGATAATTCGGTGTCTAAAATGAACAGTACAATATCATAAATACATTTTTAGAAATAAACGTTTTATTACTATTTTTAAGTTTACAGGAGAAATTTCTCAGTCTGTCATCAAACATCATTAAAACAAGCAAGTCAAACAAAGTAAGACGGTTTTTCGTTGTAAAAATATCAAAACAGAGTCAAAAAATACTGTTTACATGAGTACTAATAATATTTGTTCTTTTACGGACAAATAAGGTAAGTACAGAGTATCTCTAAAAGACTCTATAATGCAGCCTGTGGCTAAAATGCTTTGCGTGTTTTCTTGATTATTGATATCAAGGAACAAAAACTTATGAGAACAAATTCACTCTAGAATTATAAATATTTGAAAATATTTCGAAGTAAAGGAGTTGACAGAATTTTTTAGGCTGGGATGGTCTCCACAGTTCAGACATTCAACAAGAGTTTTGACTTGGCAACTTTTGCACACATATTTGTTTGCACTTGAAACATACGCTTGATGTTTTATTCCACTTATGTTCTTTGCAGAAAACGTCTATTTGACAACGCTTTCTATTTCCAGGTTGGCCAGCGCCGGTAACGAGTGCCTGCAAGGGGAGATTGGCTCCTCTCTGCAGTTTGTAGTGGCCAGCAAGCTCATCTGCTACTTTGAGGATAAAATCTCGTCGTGAAATCTTCTTAGAATTCACTTAAAAATTGTGTGAGTACTGATATGGCAATGTCAATAATGTTGTAAAAGACATGCACAGGCCATCGGCGGGGGCGAGCTCGGACACTGTCGAGTCTAGTAATTTGGTCAATTACATTGACTCCACCCTTAGTTTTATTGTAAAACTTCACAGTTTCTGGAAGTTTCTTCTCAGTATTCTCATTGACCTGACATCCAGCATGAATATTATTCAGAACAAGTACATTCTTTTTCCCTTGGTATACTGCGAGCAGATTGTCACCCGACTTGTACAAGTGTGTTGCATACAACGCATCGTCGCTCCTTCGCGCCGCAGGAGGAACCTCTTTGAGTGATCTCCGAAAAGTGCCAACTAAACTTGTTCTATATTGTTTAAGCTCATCCCCCAGTTTCACGGAGGTAAAAAAGTTTTCAGTCGTGATATTGCGATTACAGTTTAGGAATCGCTGTGCCAACTGCATAACGACATAGTGACCAAGACCGTTGTTCGGATCACGAGTTTTATTCTTGCCAAGTTAAGCGACACCGTTTAGGAAGTAGCGCTTGTCAGCATCACACAGAAGCCAGTATTTTATTTCATACTTGTAGCTTTATTGTAAAATTATTTTATGAGTAACAAATCAATCCTTTTGTACGACCGACGATGTTTAAGAATTTTAAATTGTCAATTTTTTATGTCTTACGGTGCACATAAAATTGAATAAAAACTGAGGCAAAAACATTTTTTGAACTAAGAATTTATTAATTGAAAAACTTCTTTCTCTATCCTTTACGTTAGTTTCGGTACAATTACGTACTCGGCATGTACTGTATGAAAGGGCACCTGCGCTTGCAAGGATATAGCTGCTCGTCGACAGTCATGTTCTCACCTGGCTTGTAGCAGGCAATGCAATTGTCAGTAAATAGATTCCATATTTCTAAAGCAAGGTAGAATTTATCACTTTCCTTGCGTTGTCTCCTTGATGAAATGGAATCAAATCTAAGATAACTGCATATTTCTGCAAATTTGTTCTTTGACATGGTGCTTTGAACGAAAGGCGGTCCCCACGTATCGCTCCATAAGTCTTTGTATGAAATACCCCGAGCACCATATGCTCCACGAGCGTAGAGTAATCCAATGAAAGCATCTAGTTCTTCCAGACTCAGAGCCCACTCATTATTACCCCGTTTGTTGTGAGCCTTTTCTTCAGTGTACTTTTTTTTATCAGTTTCAGGATCGGGTCGCTGACAAATAGCCGCAACGCAGAGAGTGGCTAGTCATCTAAAACATGTCGTTTGGCGTGTCCCGTCGGCCCGGGTATCTCCCGCAACACATTCTGCGCGCCGAGCCTACCAGCTGTGTCGCCTGAATCAATCCATCTCCACTTGGTACCATCGGAACTCTCCACTACCTAGCCAAGGAGTAGATGCCGCACGGGGCCT
Organism: Andricus grossulariae; assembly: GCA_011634705.1. NCBI lineage: Eukaryota > Metazoa > Arthropoda > Insecta > Hymenoptera > Cynipidae > Andricus > Andricus grossulariae. The sequence goes on from JAABKJ010007545.1 coordinate 279,921,328, forward strand.
CCTCTTCCTGGTCCACGTCAAGCTGCTGCACCACGACCGGCACCCAGTGCACCGCGACAACGTCCACCTCTGGCCGCTCCATCAACTGCACAGACCACCGCGCCATCGACGTCTTGCGAGTCGTCCCCAACACCAGGATCGTCATCATTTTCAGCTGCAAATTGAACCGTATGCGTAAATTGAAAGCCAAGTATTGCGTTTGATTTTTGAATAAAGATTCATCTATCAATGACTTAACGACTTCATCTGATAGCTGACCGATAACTCCTCCTCCCCGCCGCCCTTGTCGAAGGCCCGTCTTACAGTGCGCGTACGGTTGGCTCGTCGTCGGGAGGGTCGTCCACGCCCTCGGGTAAAATCCGTGGACCCGACACCTAAAGAACAGAAGAAAGAAAGCCGTACAGTGGACTGCGTGCTCGTCGGTTGAAAAAACTTAGGTAGAACGATTTTTACTTACGTTGTGTAAAAAATAGGTCATCGTCAGATATATCAGATTCTGCTTGATGTTCATTTGATTCTTCCGAATCATTTAAGTCAGCAGTTTCCTCCGAAACGAAATCGTCGTCCTCCTCTGCGCTTGTCTCCCTACTGGATTTGTCACTCGATTGCATCGGTGAAACGTTTTCCAGATACTTGAGAATCACGACGTCCGTAAGGTCACGTTGTCTTGCCATCGCACCGCCAATGACGCGAACTCGCGAAAGTAAACTGCAAGCCCACAAGCTTGACGCAGCGTCCCGCGCGACAAGCCCTGCCACGTCCCTGCCGTCCGGACTGCCTCAGCCCACTCGGCGCTGCATGTGGGAGGTATATATATATATATATATATATATTCTTGGGTCGCTTCGTGTCCTCAAAACACACGAAAGTTTCGCCGACCTGTCGTTGTGATTTCGTCGTGTCCTGTGAACCCCCATCTCACGGTTGTGAGACGTGGCCATGAATGGGATTTAACGCGGTCCTACTGGGAGCTGATGTTATGATATGATTGTATATTGTAATATGATTGTTATCAGTTGACAAGATATTAGTTTTATGTAAAATTGGACTTTGTCGGTTTTCATCAAATCTTCATGTTTTGAGAACCTCTGAATAAAAAAAACGATTCATTACAAAGGTGTCTGTCTGTATATATGTCTGTATCCTGTAGGCATCATGACATACTCGGTGTCGACTTAGCACCACGCGTCAATTTTGTATATTGATATCCGTAAAACATTGATAATCATCGGAAAATAAAAATTTAACAAGCCATTCATAGTGAGCACATTTTTTTACGTAAGATAAATATACCTTGATTATAGTGAATGATGATATACAAAAGAAAAATACAATTTTCCATAAGCGTCGGAAAAAACTGTTGACATACGAAAAGACTTTTTATGTCGTTAAATGTGACATGTCATGCAGAATGCCACGAAACTCTGTCGATAAAGATAGGGAATTAGGGCCCACTTTTATTTGAAAACCAAAGTTCACACGGTTTATTTTTATCTTTTTCAAGCAAGTGTCGGCTTAGCCCCACTCTCCCTTACTTGCCATCGGCTCATCTTTGGGTCATTTCCGGCTCGCCACCGACTCGCCTACAGCTTCCCTTCGATTCCCATCGCTCTCGTACTCTAAAGTGTCCTAAATAAGTTGAAAAATATTAAGTATTCTGTCCAGAATATTCTGTAAAATTGCAGAACCATCTGTAGTATTCCAGAATACTTTAGAAGTTTAAAAGATATTTTACAATATTGCATAATATTCTCTATGTATTAGAAAATTATTATTTGACGCGAAAGAATAAATTATTTGTGTTCTAGAATTGCCTGGTGTTATTCGCCAAAACTGCATTGAAAAACAAGGGGAAATTCAAAGTAAAAAGACGGTCTACAATCACTGTTTGAGTTCATAAACATGTTTAAATATTGCAAAATATTCCACAAAATTCTCTGAGGGCGTCCGGGTGAAGCTGAATATGAAAATCTTTTATTATATAAAGCAAATTATATATTAAAAACATGTTTATCGTCACTATGAATGATTTGATTATTTTACCATGAGGGATAGATTATTTTATTTTTTATCGCATTGAGTTTTTTACCAACATAATTAATGAATTTTGAAATAAATTTATATTCTTTAAATGCAAATTATATACATTTAATGCGGCTTTTGTTCCAATTATGCAGAAAAGACACGTAACACAAGAATGAGCTTCATCTGCATTATAAATAACGGCGCTACATACATAGTTGAGCACGAAATAGGAATTAGTCGATCGTAACATTCGGTACGAGTATGCAAGTGGTGGCTAGTGACTCGTAAACTCTTGCCGACGCGACGCAACGGTGTGGTTGTAGCGGGGAAAATCGGACAGTGGGTCATTTGGTGCAGATTAGTCGATGAAGAACATTTCGTCGTTCCGTGGCGCCATCCATCGACATCATGACGAATTTGGAGAATTTCGTCCCTTGCTGTATCATCTCGACGGAACGAGAAGGAATTTCACTCTCCCGAGATATTTCCTTGATCCAAGGCAGATTTCCCATTAATACGATTTTTCGGGGTCAAATATCATATTTTCAATATTTTAAGACGCAAACTTTCACTTCAACTTAACTTTCACTCGCTCCCCAAAACTCTGAATGAAAAATGATCATTTGTGTCAGCCATGTTTACGAGCAGTTACGGGGAAAGTGGATACGAGGGCAGAGCGCAGCCCCTTGAAATAAACTGGCCTACCGTCTGACTTAAACCAATTATATCTACTGCCATACGTTTCCAACTGTGCATCAACAGGACATTTAGAGGTTCTTTTAACTTTCTGTTTTTTTTTCTTCTCAAGTAACAAATATGAAGGATGAATTTGTTTATGGAATTATATTAGTTTCAAATATCTAATTAAAAACATTATTTTGATTGTAAAATCAGTATTCGTTTTGAACACTTTTTAAACCTCAATTAGTGGAAAGTGATTCTGACTGAAAATGAGTTAAAATCGTCATTGAATGATTCAGTGTCTGACTTTCTACAATTTAACTAGTTATTTTTCATTTATTCAGACTTATATTAGAGAGAATTTTTAAATTGTATTTTACAACAAAAACACGAAATCGAAAAATTGATAATAATTGGCTGATAAAAGTGTAATTATGTGTTATTATATTATAATGAAAATGTGAATAAATACTATAATAAAAAAAGACGCACTTCCAATGTAAAGTGAGACATTTTTTACTGTGTTTATTTACTATTATTAATTGAATTTTGTATGGATCAATCCACAACGAGTTGAGCAAATGTTATTATATATTATAATATTGTAGTGTAATGTAATGTTATGCTGAATTAAAATTATTTGAATAAATGACTGTGAAGTTATTTCTTGATCAGGAATTTTTCTATAATGTTTAGTAGGAAAATTTGTTCAATCACTTTATTTGCAATTTTAAATAAATTTGATTTAAAATGCTTTCATCAAAATATCCAATCTTCCTATCTAAAATTGTAAAATTTAAGGCAGTTCTAATTCTAAAGCATTGCGACTTTGATTTTCAAATGTTCAATTCAAAGTTATTGAATTTTGAAGGATTTAATTTAAAGAAATTACATCCTTAGCTATCCTAATTTTTAATCGTTCATTTGCCAATACATGAAGTACGGTTTGGATGCTTGGACAAAGTCAAACAATTTTTCAAAAGTAGAAGGCTTCACAAATAAACTATATAAAATGAAGTGAATGAAATTAAAGGATATTAAAAAAATTAGTTATTTGTGAATTGTTCATATATAAGATGGCTGAAATTTTAGTTTTCAATGCCTACAAGGTATAATTTGAGGTCCAATTTAAAACAGTTGAGTATAAAAAGGTTTTAATTTCATAACTGGAATTTGAAAATGCCCCTTTGATCAAAACTTACCTTAACCACTTAAAAGAAGCAGGCACTTGTCTCTCTAGAAAATCATTTTCACTTCGTCTTAAAAAATTCAAGAATTTTTATAAAGCTCTGAGAATAACTGATTAATTATAAAGTAAGAAATAATTTAACTTTAGGACACTTTTACTCTCGAAATCTAATTTAGTAAAAAATGGAAATGTAACTAGTAAGGCCAATCATAGAAGAAAATTAACGACACTTCCAGACCAAATAATATTTAATAAAATTTGACGTTTCGTCACTAGTCATAGTAACCTCATCAGAAAGCCATGGTTAAATCATTAGGTAGAGCGGTGAAGTTCAGTTACAATAGTACAATTTTTTTGAAAAAAGAAAAGAAAAGGAGAGTTTCTTCCAAGAGCAATGTAAATTAGATCTCACATCGTGGATATTTGAAACGTAAAGGTTTCGTAAATAAAAGAGTCAATTATATAGACAGAATTGAAATTAGTATTTTGAAAAACCCCATTTTTTGTAATTAATACATTGTGATGAAGAATGGTACATTGTAATGTATGGCACTCTTGAAAGTACTTTTTTCAAAAATATTTTTCTATAAATCATCAATTTTGTTTGAATCCTAAATTCTTCATCACAATGTTATAATTACCAAAAACGGGTTTTCTCAAAATAATAATCTCAATTTTTTCTATATAATTGACTCTGTTATCTACAAAACCTTTACGTTTGAAATTTCTACGATGTCAGATCTAATTTGCATTGTTCTTGGAGGAAACTCTCCTTTTCTTTTTTCGAAAAAAATTTGCTATTGTAACTGAACTTCACCGCTCTACCTAATGATTTAATCATGGATTTCTGATGAGGTTACTATGACTATAGTGACGAAACGTCAAATTTTATTAAATATTATTTGGTCTGGAAGTGTTAATTTTTTTCTATATATTTCGTCCTAGATGATAAAACATTATTGAGGATTTTCAATCTTTTCTATATCTATCTAAGGCCAATCATATTTTTTGAGGCATATAAAACTTTAGGTACTTAATTGAACTGAATATTTTTTTCGCAGTGCATTTTTTGCGAGTAAAAAATATATCATTAGGTTAATAAACTTCAATCGTGGCGTAAATGTATCTTAGTTGTTTAATTTATTAAATGAACTTAATCAAATACTAATTGAGAATGAAAATATTTTGTTCAATTTGTGGATCATAGAATTTCAGTTTGAATTAATATTTATTATTAAGAGAATATGCATTAATAATTATTGGTATAATTATCCCTTGTACGAGGTACTGGCTGTAGGTAAACACTTTGCCTGAGGACAGGTTGTTACCGATGTTTTATTGATCGAAAAAGTTCTGCGTTACCGACTACCAGGCTTCATTCATGATTTCAGACAGGGCAGAGCTGAGGGGATTATCCTTTCTCTATACGAATGGATTACGTAACAGGCAATTCACTGTTGGAGTGTGAAAAGTAAATTATAACTTTAGGAACCTTGATATGCTTCAGATGTTTTAAAAAAGCGGTACATTTTTTAAAACGATTTTTCTCGCTTTTTCTTATCGTGCAGCTTCATTTGTCCATTTTAGCGTGAGTCATTTTTAACACCATAGTTTGGAAATAAATTTGTTATTTATTTCATAATTATTTTGTATTAATTTAAATTAAAAAAACTATTTTAATCATTCTTGCCTCAATAACATTTCAAAAAACATCGGCAATTATCAGAGTTTATTTTTGTCAAAATGCGAAGCTTCATTAAGAGCTGTTCGTGAGCCAGGAATTAGAAAAAATAATTTTTTGAAAGAAAAACTCACAAAGTATTTAAATAGGCGAATGGAAATTTATTTAATTCATATATCTTTTGCGTTTAAATTGTTTAAAAATTTGAGTTAAACGCAAGCTGGTTCAAACCTTTTTGTGTTTTTATTTCCACAAATAAATGTTCTTATTCTGGGCCCAAAACAGCTCTCTTATTTACCCTCCTCTATGATTTATTGGAGTAGAAAATTCTGTTTTTTTTTGCTTCGCTTTTTGAAGAAAAGTCTATCCCTTTCTTTCTCTTGCGGATAAAGAAGCATTCCATGAGATTCCATTCATCATTGAGTGCTGTTAGTATGCTCGCTTTGTCTTTCATTAAAGAGTTTTGCACAAAGAGTCCTTATATTGGTAACTCTTTGTCGCGAGAGTTAATCCCACACTTTCGTTCAAGTGTTGTACCCGCTTGATAAAAAGTGGCTCCTGCTTTGGAAGTTTTGTGGCAAGAACAGTTTTACGGCGAGGGATAGTTTACAAATCTTGACAGAGCTAAAGAACTGCGCGTTATACCCAACACGCATAGTTGATCTTCCAGAGGTGGCATTAAAGCCTTTCAAATAAGATACTCAAAATTGTTTGATTTGCATATAATTCTCAAAAACTCAGAAAATGAAAAAAAAATCAGCCGTTTGCATTTGTATTCAGAATCCATATAAGCATCAAGTGCTGAAGTTTTGCAAAAAAAATCTCAACAGAAAAAATAAAATTATAATTATAATAATATCTTTAATAAAATTATGACTTAAAAAGTTTATTAAATTCTAACGTTTTCAACAGACTTTTTCAACAATTTTCACTGAAACACTTTTTTCCACGAGAAAAATTGTAGAGAAGAAAAGATTACATTATAGCATCAATTTGTAAGATTATTTATATTATATTTCGTAATGATCGAGAACAGAAGTGGGTGAAGGGTGGCAACCAAAATCTAAAGGAGAAATTCACGGCTTTTCTGGGATTGCATCAACTTTTCTTTGGTCACTGAGATTTAAAGATTCAATCTTTCAAATTTGACAAAGTTTTTATTTAAAGTACTCAAAATTCAATAAAGTTTAAGTTTAATCGTTCAATGCATTTTAAAGAAATTAAACTATTTCAAAGAACTGCCAGATTTGAAATCTTAAAAATCAGACAATGTCCCAAATGAGAATCAGTTGAACCCTTTCATGAAAACGGAAAGGCGATAAAATTGACTTTCAAACTTAAGAAATGTCAGTAATAATCAATAAAATATGGAAAGTTTTATATTTAAAATGTTTCTGGTTCAACATTTGCTAACGTGAAGTTTTAAGCCTGCCAAATTACACAATTTCAAATGAAATGCCGTAAAATCTTTAAAATTTCAGAAATAGGGTTAAAAACTGCATCTACATTTTAAAATTTATAAAGTTCCTGGTAGAAAGATTTTACTCAAAACTATTTTTATTAGGAATTGCACACTTATTATTCTAATTCTTGTAAACATTTTTAAAATGATTTTAATGTTAAGAAAAATGAATGAAAAGGTTTTGTACTGAATCTTTCGTGGAATAAAAGCAGTTACTCGTTATTATAATTGAATAACAATGGTAGCTTTTGTCTACAACGGAAGGTAACCCACAAAATCGAAAAAAATATGGTCAAATAAACGATTAAAAATTCAGAGAATTAAAATGAAAGTTCTAAACTTTCAGCTTTAAAAACAAAATATTCCAAAATATCCCTAAAAGTAAACAAATGTAGTTTTAGACATTGCAAACTGAATGGTTTTGAATTTGAAAATGCTGCAAATTGTACATTTTAACGTATTGTTGAAGTTTCAAAGCTTTAAAATTGTATGTACCTAAAACTGTGTAATTGCCAATTGAAATATTAGAAAGGATCCTGCACAGAATGTATGGAACAGGCTTTTCATACAAGCTGGCTAAAAGTTCAGGTTGATGGCGTTTCACATGCTTCTCATCAAAAGTCCTAATACTAAGTCACAAGGCCAATTTGACCGATAAGCCTTTTTCATTGATTTTTGTGCAGGTTCCCAGTGGGCACGAAATTTGAGAACGCAATTGGAACGTCCTAAAAACGTTTCTTGGGCGTAGAAGACAAAAGACGTTATTTGAACGTTTCAAAAACTGTCCTGAGTCAGACCAAATAATGTTCTGAAAACGTTTCATGTTCCAAATACGTCCTTAAAACGTCTCTGGAACATTGTGTGTTCAAGAAACGTTATTTGGACTGACTTAGGACGTTTTTATAACGTTCCAATAACGTTTCTGGGCATTTGTGCCCACTGGTTTTCTTTGTTAAAAATAGTTTTAGAAAATCCAGTCTCATTTCTCAGACTTTCCTAGTCTCAAAATATTTCCGGTAATTTGTCGATTTTTTGGTTCTCCCAGTTCAATAACCACCTGCTTAACTGATCACTTATAATTGAAAAATTTAGGTGCTATTGGCACGAAAAATATCTAATTATACTTTCAAAATTTCAATGTTATTACAAATGATCTTGTTTTAAGGCAAAATTATTATTTTTTACACATTCAGAACATAAAAAATCGTTTATTTTAAAATTTTGTTTTTTTACTGAACTTTTATCTTATCGCTTTTTACGAAAGTAAAAAAATTATACGATTTTAATAGATGATAGCTTATTTTCTCGACAAAAAATTCTGCACAACGTGAATTAATTTAGTTTTTAATTATAAATTATCGAGGAGTTTACAACTTGACCGATTGAGTGTATGCTGACTTCAAGTGATTTTAGTGACATCATGTCACAGTAGTTTTTTAATACCCAATGTCATTAAAAAATATGTTTAAATATTAAATAAGGTGAAATTGTAGATAATTTTTTCCCGAGAAAATAAGTTATCATGCATTAAAATCGTATCACTTTAAATATTTTAGTAAGAAGCGACGAGAGAAAAAGTTGAATAGAAAACAAATTTTGTTTTAAATAAACAGTTTTTTTTATTAAAAATAAAATCTTTCTCTTCAAGCTTGACCTTCATATGCATATTTTAAAATGGTACTATTATAGTCTGAAAACTAAAAAAACTGCAAGTAAAGGTCTTTCAAAAGTAGTATTATTTAAAAGTCCATTTATAAATTACATAACAGCTTTTTTTGGGAGAAGGAAAAATGTCACGATATGTTACATGGAGGGGGAAGGGGGTTAAGCGGAACTGTTGCGTGATTTTTTTAACAAATTAACACTATAGGAAATTGATGTTTTCAACATTATAGTATAACGCAGACTTTATACTATTTCGTCTATTTCCTTTTTGAAAGAATTTCTCCCTTTCCCGTTTTCAAGAAACATCCTCTTCTCGCCCTTTTTTGTAATTTTTTCGATTCAATACAAACTGAAATAATAGAACGAAAAAATAGAATTTTTGGTTGAAACTTAATTCTTTTTGATTGAAAAGTCTACCATTACATTTTTAGTTCATAATTCATTTCTTTTGGCTGAAAATTGTTCTAATTCGTCGAAAATTTAATTATATATTTTCTTAAAAATCTAAATATTTGCTCAAAGTCTTTTTTTTTTGTAGGAAATTCAACTGTTTTGTTGAACATTCGTATTTTGGATGAAAAGTTCGTTCTTTTAGAATGAAAATTCATTTTTCTTAGTCAAAAATGTACTTTTTTGTTGAAAATTCAACTGCGTTCTGAAAAATCGTGTTTTTGGCTTAAGAATTAAATTATTTGGCTGAATATCTAACTGTCTTGGGTTGAGGTTTAATTTTTTTTGTTCGAAAATTCGACGACTTGGTTAAAAATTCCACTATTTTTTTAAAAACGTCATCCTTTTTGGTCGAAAATTCCATTATTATTTATTATTCATTATTATTATTAATATTGACATATTATTAAGTAACTAATTACCTTTAATAAGAAATGACTGAAAATGTTTGGAAAAATTGCTTAACATAAGGTTGGAGTGATGGGGGGAGGGGGGGGGGTCTAAATCAGTTTGTTACGACTTGTTAGATGGGGGAGGGGAGAGTTAAGAGAATGGCAACAAATGTGTTACGTAATTTATAGATGGTCCCTAGTAAAATAAAAAGGTATAATTAGTCTGAAAATTGATAGAAAACGAAGAACTGCATGTAATAAGTAAATTCCATTTCTACAACTGAAGGTATTATTTTTATCCAGAAATCTCTTTAGGAAGTGAAAGGAAGTGCATTGTTTCCAAGAGCGATAAAATATAATTCCCCTGAGGCGTCCAAAGAAGTTCCATGTGGATAAAATATTTTGCACAGGATTAATTTAATTTTACGACCGATGCAGAGTCAGGCAGGCCCGATGTCACTGATACTAAGCTCTACTGCCGACAGTGCGAGATGAGTTTCAGCAGCGGGTACCTACCTACTTTACACAAGCTGGTACAGTCAATTAATTGCTTATGTAGAGTCGCATACAAAAAGCGTCAACTGACGACACACCCTTCGAACGCCAGCAGGTTTACGTGACTCAATCCACCGCCGCCAGGGCCGACGAACTATGTATGGAGTGTGTGGAGCTCTCCATACCCTGGATTGGACAGTGTATGGAATTCCATACCCTGAACGAGCATGATTTTTTCCTTGATGTATTATACATTTTTAAATATTTTTTTCCTTTGAGAAATGTGTGTGGAGTTCTCACTGCAAATAGCGGCCCTGTGCCTACTAAAGTTATGTCATGTCAAGTTTTTCAAATTCCCTGTACTCATTGGCTGTTTCTTATAGCGTATTCGGTCCTGGACTCATGCTCAGAAGGTTACTCATATATCGTACTTTGGAGTACCCTTTCATATTCTATAGTCTTCGGTTTGCCAAGTTAATTTACTCACTGATGACAGCTCGTAAGTACACATAAGTGCACCGTGCTGATATATACTGTATTACTGGTTCTGTTTAAAGGGATTTAATTATTAGGTTTACCGGTTTACAATCACTTGAACATGCAATGGATCGCTTTATTATCAGAGGGGTCAAAAGTAAGTGGGTGAATCTGATAAAAAGAAGATACCACATACAAACAGAAAGCCAGATTGATTTATGCGTGTTTTCAGCTTCTACGTGATTCCCTAACCTAAAATAAAAATAGATCACCTCTATTTTAAATTTATTAGGTTCTAGTGAGAAGAGTCCTATCCCATCATCCTTATCGTTTTCAACACCATCGATAGAAACAACAAATAAAGCAAAAGACAGCGATGCATGTGATATTCCCACTCTATGTTATAATAACAATAGCGTTCGTACTGATCGTACTGAGCATAGTTTAGTTAGTCCGCATAGTATTACTACTAATTTAATTGAAAAAAATAAAAACGATAGTGATGAAATTCAAGTAAAAAAGGGTAAAGTAATTTTTAACTATTCTTAGTTTAATTATGTATAAGCTGTTTCTCAGTATCTATAATCTGTTCAAGCTTTGCGTGTTCTTATTAATTACAACTATTCCTTTCTATCGGGCTGTGGAACTTCAAAGTCTTTTGCTCGCTGAAAAAACACTTTTCCTTGGATATCTTTTAACCAAAGTGGTAAAGTCATCTGTTCAATTTGCTCTGAAGCTGTCGATAAGCAGTTACTCTTACCAAATTGTTTAAATAGTCACACGGCTGTGAATTCTCGCAAAGCGTTCGTGGAAATCGGGGTTGACACATGGAAAAATGCTGTAAAACTGTATAAAAAGCATGAAAAAGTGATTTATATCGTGCTTCCGGTATTGCTATAATTAACTTGAAAGAGAAGAGTGTTGTGGAGTATCTTTCTAACGCAAAAAAAATGGAAGACTCGCATATTGCTCTAACAAAATTATTTAGTACAGTTATTGTTTTAGCTGTACAGGGACTGGCTCTTTGAGGCAGCAACAATGATGAACACTCGAACCTAATGGAAATTTTAAAACTGCAGGCAGAAGACGTACCACAACTCCATTCTTGGTTGAATAGAACTGGACATCAATGGCTTCATCATGATACAATCGATGAGATTCTTGAAATT